>OY821518.1:197558414-197688109 GCA_963682025.1 Cordilura impudica | reverse complement strand
TAAATTTTTAATTATAAATTTTAAATTTTAAATTTTTAATTTTTAATTCTTAATTTTTAGTTTTTAATTTTTAATTTTTAAATTTTAATTTTTAATTTTTAATTTTTAATTTTTAATTTTTAATTTTTAATTTTTAATTTTTAATTTTTAATTTTTAATTTTTAATTTTTAATTTTTAATTTTTAATTTTTAATTTTTAATTTTTAATTTTTAATTTTTAATTTTTAATTTTTAATTTTTAATTTTTAATTTTTAATTTTTAATTTTTAATTTTTAATTTTTAATGTTTAATTTTTAATTTTTAATTTTTAATTTTTAATTTTTAATTTTTAATTTTTAATTTTTAATTCTTAATTTTTAATTTTTAATTTTTAATTTTTAATTTTTAGTTTTTAATTTTTAATTTTAAATTTTAAATTTTTAATTTTTAATTTTTAATTTTTAATTTTTAATTTTTAATTTTTAATTTTTAATTTTTAATTTTTAATTTTTAATTTTTAATTTTTAATTTTTAATTTTTAATTTTTAATTTTTAATTTTTAATTTTTAATTTTAATTTTTAATTTTTAATTTTTAATTTTTAATTTTTAATTTTTAATTTTTAATTTTTAATTTTTAATTTTTAATTTTTATTTTTAATTTTTAATTTTTAATTTTTAATTTTTAATTTTTAATTTTTAATTTTTAATTTTTAATTTTTAATTTTTAATTTTTAATTTTTAATTTTTAATTTTTAATTTTTAATTTTTAATTTTTAATTTTTAATTTTTAATTTTTAATTTTTAATTTTTAATTTTTAATTTTTAATTTTTAATTTTTAATTTTTATTTTTAATTTTTAATTTTTAATTTTTAATTTTTAATTTTTAATTTTTAATTTTTAATTTTTAATTTTTAATTTTTAATTTTTAATTTTTAATTTTTAATTTTTAATTTTTAATTTTTAATTTTTAATTTTTAATTTTTAATTTTTAATTTTTAATTTTTAATTTTTAATTTTTAATTTTTAATTTTTAATTTTTAATTTTTAATTTTTAATTTTTAATTTTTAATTTTTAATTTTTAATTTTTAATTTTTAATTTTTAATTTTTAATTTTTAATTTTTAATTTTTAATTTTTAATTTTTAATTTTTAATTTTTAATTTTTAATTTTTAATTTTTAATTTTTAATTTTTAATTTCTAATTTTTAATTTTTAATTTTTAATTTTTAATTTTTAATTTTTAATTTTTAATTTTTAATTTTTAATTTTTAATATTTAATTTTTAATTTTTAATTCTTAATTTTAAATTTTTAATTTTTAATTTTTAATTCTTAATTTATAATTTTTAATTTTGAATTTTTAAATTTTAATTTTTAATTTTTAATTTAATTAAAAATTTTTTTAATTTTTAATTTTTAATTTTTAATTTAATTAGAAATTTTTTTTAATTTTTAATTTTTAATTTTTAATTTTTAATTTTTAATTTTTAATTTTTAATTTTTAATTTTTAATTTTTAATTTTTAATTTTTAATTTTTAATTTTTAATTTTTAGTTTTTCATTTTTAATTTTTAATTTACAATTTTTAATTTTTAATTTTTAATTCTTAATTTTTAATTTTTAATTTTTAATTTTTAATTTTTAATTTTTAATTTTTAAATTTTAATTTTTAATTTTTAATTTTTAAGTTTTAATTTTTAATTTTTAATTTTTAATTTTTAATTTTTAATATTTAATTTTTTATTTTTAATTTTTAATTTTTAATTTTTAATTTTTAAGTTATAATTTTTAATTTTTAATTTTTAATTTTTAATTTTTAATTTTTAATTTTTAATTTTTAATTTTTATTTTTTAATTTTTAATTTTTAATTTTTAATTTTTAATTTTTAATTTTTAATTTTTAATTTTTAATTTTTAATTTTTAATTTTTAATTTTTAATTTTTAATTTTTAATTTTTAATTTTTAATTTGTAATTTTTAATTTTTAATTTTTAATTTTTAATTTTATATTTTTAATTTTAATTTTTAATTTTAAATTTTTAATTTTTAATGTTTAATTTTTAATTTTAAATTTTTAATTATAAATTTTAAATTTTAAATTTTAAATTTTTAATTTTTAATTCTTAATTTTTAGTTTTTAATTTTTAATTTTTAAATTTTAATTTTAAATTTTTAATTTTTAATTTTTAATTTTTAATTTTTAATTTTTAATTTTTAATTTTTAATTTTTAATTTTTAATTTTTAATTTTTAATTTTTAATTTTTAATTTTTAATTTTTAATTTTTAATTTTTAATTTTTAATTTTTAATTTTTAATTTTTAATTTTTAATTTTTAATTTTTAATTTTTAATTTTTAATTTTTAATTTTTAATTTTTAATTTTTAATTTTTAATTTTTAATTTTTAATTTTTAATTTTTAATTTTTAATTTTTAATTTTTAATTTTTAATTTTTAATTTTTAATTCTTAATTTTTAATTTTTAATTTTTAATTTCTAATTTTTAACTTTTAATTTTTAATTTTTAATTTTTAATTTTTAATTTTTAATTTTTTGATTTTTAATTTTTAATTTTTAATTTTTAATTTTTAATTTTTTAATTTTAATTTTTAATTTTTAATTTTTAATTTTTAATTTTTAATTTTTAATTTTTAATTTTTAATTTTTAATTTTTAATTTTTAATTTTTAATTTTTAATTTTTAATTTTAAATTTTTAAATTTTAATTTTTGATTTTTAATTTTTAATTTTTAATTTTTAATTTTTAATTTTTAATTTTTAATTTTTAATTTTTAATTTTAAATTTTTAATTTTTTATTTTTAATTTTTAATTTTTAATTTTTAATTTTGAAATTTGAATTTTGAATTTTGCATTTAAAATTTTTAGTTTTTAATTTTTAATTTCTAATTTTTAATTTTTGATTTTTAATTTTTAATTTTTAATTTTTAATTTTTAATTTTTAATTTTTAATTTTTAATTTTTAATTTTTAATTTTTAATTTTTAATTTTTAATTTTTAATTTTTAATTTTTAATTTTTAATTTTTAATTTTTAATTTTTAATTTTTAATTTTTAATTTTTAATTTTTAATTTTTAATTTTTAATTTTTAATTTTTAATTTTTATTTTTAATTTTTAATTTTTAATTTTTAATTTTTAGTTTTTAATTTTTAATTTTTAATTTTTGATTTTTAATTTTTAATTTTTAATTTTTAATTTTTAATTTTTAATTTTTAATTTTTAATTTTTAATTTTTAATTTTTAATTTTTAATTTTTAATTTTTAATTTTTAATTTTTAATTTTTAATTTTTAATTTTTAATTTTTGATTTTTAATTTTAATTTTTAATTTTTAATTTTTAATTTTTAATTTTTAATTTTTAATTTTTAATTTTTATTTTTAATTTTTAATTTTTAATTTTTAATTTTTAATTTTTAATTTTTAATTTTTAATTTTTAATTTTTAATTTTTAATTTTTAATTTTTAATTTTTAATTTTTAATTTTTAATTTTTAATTTTTAATTTTTAATTTTTAATTTATAATTTATAATTTTTAATTTTTAATTTTTAATTTTTAATTTTTAATTTTTAATTTTTAATTTTTAATTTTTAATTTTTAATTTTTAATTTTTAATTTTTAATTTTTAATTATTAATTTTTAATTTTTAATTTTTAATTTTTAATTTTTAATTTTTAATTTTTAATTTTTAATTTTTAATTTTTAATTTTTAATTTTTAATTTTTAATTTTTAATTTCTAATTTTTAATTTTTAATTTTTAATTTTTAATTTTTAATTTTTAATTTTTAATTTTTAATTTTTAATTTTTAATTTTTAATTTTTAATTTTTAATTTTTAATTTTTAATTTTTAATTTTTAATTTTTAATTTTTAATTTTTAATTTTTAATTTTTAATTTTTAATTTTTAATTTTTAATTTTTAATTTTTAATTTTTAATTTTTAATTTTTAATTTTTAATTTTTAATTTTTAATTTTTAATTTTTAATTTTAATTTTTAATTTTTAATTTTTAATATTTAATTTTTAATTTTTAATTTTAAATTTTTAATTTTTAATTCTTAATTTATAATTTTTAATTTTGAATTTTTAATTTTTAATTTTGAATTTTTAATTTAATTAAAAATTTTTTTAATTTTTAATTTTTAATTTAATTAGAAATTTTTTTTAATTTTTAATTTTTAATTTTTAATTTTTAATTTTTAATTTCTAATTTTTAATTTTTAATTTTTAATTTTTAGTTTTTAATTTTTAATTTTTAATTTTTAATTTTTAATTTTTAAATATAAATTTTTAATTTTTATTTTCTAATTTCTAATTTTTAATTTTTAATTTTTAATTTTTAATTTTTAATTTTTAATTTTTAAATTTTAGTTTTTAATTTTTAATTTTTAGTTTTTAATTTTTAATTTTTATTATTTTAACTTTTAATTTTTAATTTTTAATTTTTAATATTTAATTTTTAATTTTTGATTTTTGATTTTTAATTTTTAATTTTAAGTTTTTAATTTTTAATTTTTAATTTTTAATTTCTAATTTTTAATTTCTAATTTCTAATTTTTAATTTTTAATTTTTAATTTTTAATTTTTAAATTTTAATTTTTAATTTTTAATTTTTAATTTTTAATTTTTAATTTTTAATTTTTAATTTCTAATTTTTAATTTTTAATTTTTAATTTTTAGTTTTTAATTTTTAATTTTTAATTTTTAATTTTTAATTTTTAAATATAAATTTTTAATTTTTATTTTCTAATTTCTAATTTTTAATTTTTAATTTTTAATTTTTAATTTTTAATTTTTAATTTTTAATTTTTAATTTTTAATTTTTAATTTTTAATTTTTAATTTTTAAATTTTAGTTTTTAATTTTTAATTTTTAGTTTTTAATTTTTAATTTTTATTATTTTAACTTTTAATTTTTAATTTTTAATTTTTAATTTTTAATTTTTAATTTTTAATTTTTAATTTTTAATTTTTAATTTTTATTTTTTATTTTTAATTTTTAATTTTTAATTTTTAATTTTTAATTTTTAATTTTTAATTTTTAATTTTTAATTTTCAATTTTTAATTTTTATTTTTTAATTTTTAATTTTTAATTTTTAATTTTTAATTTTTAATTTTTTATTTTTAATTTTTAATTTTTAATTTTTAATTTTTAATTTTTAATTTTTAATTTTTAATTTTTAATTATTAAATTTTAATTTTTAATTTTTAATTTTTAATTTTTAATTTTTAATTTTTAATTTTTAATTTTTAATTTTTAATTTTTAATTTTGAATTTTTAATTTTTAATTTTTAATTTTTAATTTTTAATTTTTAATTTTTAATTTTTAATTTTTAATTTTTAGTTTTTAATTTTTAATTTTTATTATGTTAATTTTTAATTTTTAATTTTTAATTTTTAATTTTTTGTTTTTAATTTTTAATTTTCAATTTTTAATTTTTAATTTTCAATTTTTAATTTTTAATTATTAATTTTTAATTTTCAATTTGCAATTTGTAATTTTTCATATTTCAATTTTATTTTTTAATCGTAAATTTTTAATTTTTCATATTTTACTTTTTACTTTTGAGTTTTCATTTTTCATTTTTCGTTTTTAGTTTTAAATTTTTAATTTTTAATTTTTAATTTTTAATTTTTAATTTTTAATTTTTAATTTTTAATTTTTAATTTTTAATTTTTAGTTTTTAATTTTTAATTTTTAATTTTTAATTTTTAAATTTTAATTTTTAATTTTTATTTTCTAATTTTTAATTTTTAATTTTTAATGTTTAATTTTTAATTATAATTTTAAATTTTTAATTTTTAATTTTTAATTTTTAAATTTTAGTTTTTAATTTTTAATTATTAATTTTTAGTTTTTAATTTTTAATTTTTATTATTTTAACTTTTAATTTTTAATTTTTAATTTTTAATTTTTAATTTTTAATTTTTAATTTTCAATTTTTAATTTTTAATTTTTAATTTTTAATTTTTAATTTTTAATTTTTAATTTTTAATTTTTAATTTTTAATTTTTAATTTTTAATTTTTAATTTTTAATTTTTAATTTTTAATTTTTAATTTTTAATTTTTAATTTTTAATTTTTAATTTTTAATTTTTAATTTTTAATTTTTAATTTTTAATTTTTAATTTTTAATTTTTAATTTTTAATTTTCAATTTTTAATTTTTAATTTTTAATTTTTAATTTTTAATTTTTAATTTTTAATTTTTAATTTTTAATTTTTAATTTTTAATTTTTAATTTTTAATTTTTAATTTTTAATTTTTAATTTTTAATTTTTAATTATTAAATTTTAATTTTTAATTTTTAATTTTTAATTTTTAATTTTTAATTTTTAATTTTTAATTTTTAATTTTTAATTTTTAATTTTTAATTTTTAATTTTTAATTTTTAATTTTTAATTTTTAATTTTTAATTTTTAATTTTTAATTTTTAATTTTTAATTTTTAATTTTTAATTTTTAATTTTTAATTTTTAATTTTTAATTTTTAATTTTTAATTTTTAATTTTTAATTTTTAATTTTTAATTTTTAATTTTAAATTTTTAATATTTATTTTTTAATTTTTAATTTTTGATTTTTGATTTTTAATTTTTAATTTTAAGTTTTTAATTTTTAATTTTTAATTTCTAATTTTTAATTTCTAATTTCTAATTTTTAAGTTTTAATTTTTAAATTTAATTTTTAATTTTTAATTTTCAAATTTTTAATTTTTAATTTATAATTTTTAATTTTTAATTTTTAATTTTTAATTTTTAATTTTTAATTTTTAATTTTTAATTTTTAATTTTTAATTTTTAATTTTTAATTTTTAATTTTTAATTTTTAATTTTTAATTTTTAATTTTTAATTTTTAATTTTTAATTTTTAATTTTTAATTTTTAATTTTTGATTTTTAATTTTTAATTTTTAATTTTTAAGTTTTAATTTTTAATTTTTAATTTTTAATTTTTAATTTTTAATTTTTAATTTTTGATTTTTAATTTTTAATTTTTAATTTTTAAGTTTTAATTTTTAATTTTTAATTTTTGATTTTTAATTTTTAATTTTTAATTTTAAATTTTTAATTTTTAATTTTTAATTTTTAATTTTTAATTTTTGATTTTTAATTTTTAATTTTTAATTTTTAAGTTTTAATTTTTAATTTTTAATTTTTAATTTTTAACTTTTAATTTTTAATTTTTAATTTTTAATTTTTAATTTTTAATTTTTAATTTTTAATTTTTATTTTTAATTTTTAATTTTTAATTTTTAATTTTTAATTTTTAATTTTTAATTTTTAATTTTTAATTTTTAATTTTTAATTTTTAATTTTTAATTTTTAATTTTTAATTTTTAATTTTTAATTTTTAATTTTTAATTTTTAATTTTTAATTTTTAATTTTTAATTTTTAATTTTTAATTTTTAATTTTTAATTTTTGATTTTTAATTCTTAATTCTTAATCTTTAATTTTTAATTTTTAATTTTTAATATTTAATATTTAACTTTTAATTTTTAATTTTTAATTTTTAATTTTTAATATTTAACTTTTGATTTTTAATTTTTAATTTTTAATTTTTAATTTTTAATTTTTAATTTTTAATTTTTAATTTTTAATTTTTAATTTTTAATTTTTAATTTTTAATTTTTAATTTTTAATTTTTAATTTTTAATTTTTAATTTTTAATTTTTAATTTTTAATTTTTAGTTTTTAATTTTTAATTTTTAATTTTTAATTTTTAATTTTTAATTTTTAATTTTTAATTTTTAATTTTTAGTTTTTAATTTTTAATTTTTAATTTTTAATTTTTAATTTTTAATTTTTAAATTTTAATTTTTAATTTTTAATTTCTAATTTTTAATTTTAATTTTTAATTTTTAATGTTTAATTTTTAATGTTTAATTTTTAATTATAATTTTTAATTTTTAATTTTTAATTTTTAATTTTTAAATTTTAGTTTTTAATTTTTAATTTTTAATTTTTAGTTTTTAATTTTTAATTTTTATTATTTTAATTTTTAATTTTTAAGTTTTAATTTTTAATTTTTAATTTTTAATTTTTAATTTTTAATTTTTAATTTTTAATTTTTAATTTCTAATTTTTAATTTCTAATTTTTAATTTTTAATTTTTAATTTTTAATATTATTTTTTAATTTTTAATTTTTAATTTTTAATTTTTAATCTTTAATTTTTAATTTTTAATTTTTAATTTTTAATTTTTAATTTTTAGTTTTTAATTTTTAATTTTTAATTTTTAATTTTTAATTTTTAATTTTTAATTTTTAATTTTTAATTTTTAATTTTTAATTTTTAATTTTTAATTTTTAATTTTTAATTTTTAATTTTTAATTTTTAATTTTTAATTTTTAATTTTTAGTTTTTAATTTTTAATTTTTAATTTTTAATTTTTAATTTTTAATTTTTAATTTCTAATTTTTAATTTTTAATTTTTAATTTTTAAAGTTTAATTTTTAATTATAATTTTTAATTTTTAATTTTTAATTTTTAATTTTTAATTTTTAATTTTTAATTTTTAATTTTTAATTTTTAATTTTTAATTTTTAATTTTTAGTTTTTAATTTTTAATTTTTAATTTTTAATTTTTCATTTTTAATTTTTAATTTTTAATTTTTAATTTTTAATTTTTAATTTTTAATTTTTAATTTTTAATTTTTAATTTTTAATTTTTAATTTTTAATTTTTAATTTTTAATTTTTAAATTTTAGTTTTTAATTTTTAGTTTTTAATTTTTAATTTATATTATTTTAATTTTTAATTTTTAATTTTCAATTTTTAATTTTTAATTTTCAATTTTTAATTTTTAATTATTAATTTTTAATTTTTAATTTGCAATTCGTAATTTTTCATATTTCAATTTTAATTTTTCAATTTTATTTTTTAATTGTAAATTTTTAATTTTTCATATTTTTACTTTTGAGTTTTCATTTTTCATTTTTCATTTTTAATTTTTCATTTTACATTTAAAATTTTTCATTTTCTTTTTATCTTTCGTTTTTAATTTTACATTTTTAATTTTTAATTTTTTATACCCTCCACACCTCAGTGGCAGAGGGTATATATAAGTTTGTCATTCCGTTTGAGACCCCAAAAAATATATTTTCTTGATCCTTATAACAAGGGAAGTTGATTTACCGATGACCGCCTGTCCGTCTGTCTGTGGAAATCACGATCACGCTAGACCGTTCGTTTTTATATAAACTCGTTTATTAACATCCCAAAGGAGTTGCTGTTTAAAATCGTCAAAATCGGTCAAACGGTTCACGAGCTATGAATGAAACTTTGAAAAAACTCTTGAACAAATAAAATTTTTCAGTGTGTTTGTTTTTTATACCCTATACCACTATGTGGTTTGGGTATAATGACTTTGTGCTGCTGTTTGTAACAACCAAAAATATTTGACCTAGACCCATCTTTAATTATACCGATCGAATCAGAATCACTTTCTGAGTTGATTTAACAATGTCCGTCCGTCCGTCCGTCCGTCCGTCTGTGTGTCCATGTAAACCTTGTAATCAAACTGCAGGTCGCAAATATGAATATATTTTGATGAAATTTGGTACATAAGCTTTTATCGGCCATGGGATGAACGCTATTGAAATTGGTGAGAATTGGTCCATGTTCAGACCTAGCCCCCATACAAATTACCCCTATGAAATCGACATAAATTGCCATAAGATCCAAATTGTCATATAGATCTTACTCAAATTGGGTTTTGTATGCGTTCATTACGTACATTAATGAGTAATCCAAAAATGATCCCTTTGGCCCCATATAGGGCTGCTTCACTTAAATCTATTAAAAAACAAAAATATTGCACTGATTCTTCTCAAATTTTGTTTGTACATATTTTTGCAAAATACAAGAGACTTTACCAAACATGATCAGGATCGGTCCATTTTTGGACCTAGTCCCTTTATAGATATAGCATCCGATATGAACTTTTTCATATCTGCAGCCAAAAAAAAATAATAAAAATCCCACTCAAATTTGGTTTTTGCTTATTTTCTATGTCCAGTTAGTTGGGCCTAAGAGATAGGGTTTCTAAACGCATGGTATAGGGTATCGTATAGTCGGTCTAGACCGACTATAATTTTCTTACTTGTTTTTCTTAAGATATGTTGTATATGTTGTAATTCTCCGTATTGTTGAAGTCATTACAGTTGTGTATACATATATTAATACTGCACGTGTGACAATGGCCTAAGCAATTAAAAATTAATAGAAAAAAAAAATAAATATTAAAAATTAAAAACTAAAAAAGAAAAATGGAAAATTAAAAATGAAAAATGGAAAATGAAAACTTAAAAATTGAAAATTAAAAATGAAAAATGAAAAATGGAAAATGTAAAATGGAAAACGAAAAATGAAAAATGGAAAATGGAAATTGGAAAATGAAAATGAAAAATGAAAAATGAAAAATGAAAAATGGAAAATGGAAAATGGAAAATGAAAAATGAAAAATGAAAAATGAAAAATTAAAAATGGAAAATGAGAAATGGAAAATGAGAAATGGAAAATGGAACATGAAAAATGAAAAATGGAAAATGAAAAAGGAAAAATGGAAAATGAAAATTGAAAAATGGAAAATGAGAAATGAAAAATTAAAATTGAAAAATGGAAAATGGAAAATGGAAAATGGAAAATGAAAAATGAAAAATGGAAAATGAAAATTGAAAATTGAAAACTGAAAACTGAAAACTGAAAATTGAAAAATGAAAAATGAAAAATTGAAAATTGGAAATGGAAAATGGAAAATGAAAATTGAAAAATGATAAATGAATGTCTAATTTTTAATTATAATTTTTATTTTTTAATTTTTAATTTTTAAATTTTAGTTTTTAATTTTTAATTTTTAATTTTTAATTTTTAATTTTTAATTTTTAATTTTTAATTTTTAATTTTTAATTTTTAATTTTTATTTTTTAATTTTTAATTTTAATTATGTTAATTTTTAATTTTCAATTTTTAATTTTTAATTATTAATTTTTAATTTTAATTTTTTGCTCGTATCGAAGCACAATGATGCCCGATTTACCCCATTTTAAATACCAACCTGGTGGGAATAACGGCAAATGATATTATTGTAACTATACCCAGATAAATGGGTTTCTTTTTGAATGACCTTGATTTCAACAGACAGACGGACATCGTTATATCGACTTAAGCTGCGATAAGGATCAAGAATATATATACTTTATGGGTCGGAAATTAGTTTTTCGATGCGTTACAAACGGAATGACAAACCTATATAAAAAAACAAGTGCAGATTTGGATTCAGCGTCCCAAATAACCTTAAAAACAACATTCAGTTCTTAATCAACAAAAACCCTGTTTTCTTAAATTATATTTTAGGAAAATCTTATAAAATCTTAAAATCTTATGGAAATCTGAGTTTTCTCCGTAAATTGTGAACAAAATATCAAAAGTTGTGCACCGATTACAATGAAATAAAGTTCATTTCTTTCGAAATATGTTTATCTAAATAATTTTTAATTTTTAATTTTTAATTTTTATTTTTTAATTTTTAATTTTAATTATGTTAATTTTTAATTTTCAATTTTTAATTTTTAATTATTAATTTTTAATTTTAAATTTGCAATTTGTAATTTTTCATATTTCAATTTTATTTTTTAATCGTAAATTTTTAATTTTTCATATTTTACTTTTTACTTTTGAGTTTTCATTTTTCATTTTTCGTTTTTAGTTTTAAATTTTTAATTTTTAATTTTTAATTTTTAATTTTTAATTTTTAATTTTTAATTTTTAATTTTTAATTTTTAATTTTTAATTTTTAATTTTTAATTTTTAATTTTTAATTTTTAATTTTTAATTTTTAATTTTTAATTTTTAATTTTTAATTTTTAATTTTTAATTTTTAATTTTTAATTTTTAATTTTTAATTTTTAATTTTTAATTTTTAATTTTTAATTTTTAATTTTTAATTTTTAATTTTTAATTTTTAATTTTTAATTTTTAATTTTTAATTTTTAATTTTTAATTTTTAATTTTTAATTTTTAATTTTTAATTTTTAATTTTTAATTTTTAATTTTTAATTTTTAATTTTTAATTTTTAATTTTTAATTTTTAATTTTTAATTTTTAATTTTTAATTTTTAATTTTTAATTTTTAATTTTTAATTTTTAATTTTTAATTTTTAATTTTTAATTTTAAAATTTTAATTTTTAATTTTTATTTTCTAATTTTTAATTTTTAATTTTTAATGTTTAATTTTTAATTATAATTTTAAATTTTTAATTTTTAATTTTTAATTTTTAATTTTTAATTTTTAATTTTTAATTTTTAATTTTTAAATTTTAGTTTTTAATTTTTAATTTTTAGTTTTTAATTTTTAATTTTTATTATTTTAGCTTTTAATTTTTAATTTTTAATTTTTAATTTTTAATTTTTAATTTTTAATTTTTAATTTTTAATTTTTAATTTTTAATTTTTAATTTTTAATTTTTAATTTTTAATTTTTAATTTTTAATTTTTATTTTTAATTTTTAATTTTTAATTTTTAATTTTTAATTTTTATTTTTTAATTTTTAATTTTTAATTTTTAATTTTTATTTTTTAATTTTTAATTTTTAATTTTTAATTTTTAATTTTTAATTTTAAATTTTAAATTTTTAATTTTTAATTTTTAATTTTTAATTTTTAATATTTAATTTTTAATTTTTGATTTTTGATTTTTAATTTTTAATTTTAAGTTTTTAATTTTTAATTTTTAATTTTTAATTTCTAATTTTTAATTTCTAATTTCTAATTTTTAATTTTTAATTTTTAATTTTTAATTTTTAATTTTTAATTTTTAATTTTTAATTTTTAATTTTTAATTTTTAATTTTTAATTTTTAATTTTTAATTTTTCATTTTTAATTTTCAAATTTTTAATTTTTAATTTTTAATTTTTAATTTTTAATTTTTAATTTTTAATTTTAAATTTTTAAATTTTAGTTTTTAATTTTTAATTTTTAGTTTTTAATTTTTAATTTATATTATTTTAATTTTTAATTTTTAATTTTTAATTTTCAATTTTCAATTTTTAATTTTTAATTTTCAATTTTTAATTTTTAATTATTAATTTTTAATTTTTAATTTGCAATTCGTAATTTTTCATATTTCAATTTTAATTTTTCAATTTTATTTTTTAATTGTAAATTTTTAATTTTTCATATTTTACTTTTTACTTTTGAGTTTTCATTTTTCATTTTTCATTTTTAGTTTTTCATTTTACATTTTAAATTTTTCATTTTCTTTTTATCTTTCGTTTTTAATTTTACATTTTTAATTTTTAATTTTTTATACCCTCCACACCTCAGTGGCAGAGGGTATATATAAGTTTGTCATTCCGTTTGAGACCCCAAAAAATATATTTTCTTGATCCTTATAACAAGGAAAGTTGATTTACCGATGACCGCCTGTCCGTCTGTCTGTGGAAATCACGATCACGCCGTCAATATCTAAGCTAGACCGTTCGTTTTTATATAAACTCGTTTATTAACATCCCAAAGGAGTTGCTGTTTAAAATCGTCAAAATCGGTCAAACGGTTCACGAGCTATGAAGAAACTTTGAAAAAACTCTTGAACAAATAAAATTTTTCAGTGTGTTTGTTTTTTTTCTTAAGATATGTTGTATATGTTGTAATTCTCCGTATTGTTGAAGTCATTACAGTTGTGTATACATATATTAATACTGCACGTGTGACAATGGCCTAAGCAATTAAAAATTAATAGAAAAAAAAAAATAAATATTAAAAATTAAAAACTAAAAAAGAAAAATGGAAAATGGAAAATTAAAAATGAAAAATGGAAAATGAAAACTTAAAAATTGAAAATTAAAAATGAAAAATGAAAAATGGAAAATGGAAAACGAAAAATGAAAAATGGAAAATGGAAAATGAAAAATGGAAAATGAGAAATGGAAAATGGAACATGAAAAATGAAAAATGGAAAATGAAAAAGGAAAAATGGAAAATGAAAATTGAAAAATGGAAAATGAGAAATGAAAAATTAAAATTGAAAAATGGAAAATGGAAAATGAAAAATGGAAAATGAAAATTGAAAATTGAAAATTGAAAACTGAAAATTGAAAAATGAAAAATGAAAAATTGAAAATTGAAAATGAAAATTAAAATTGAAAAATGATAAATGAAAATTTAAAGATTAAAAATGGAAAATGGAAAATGAAAAATGGAAAATGCAAATTGAAAAATGAAAAATGAAAAATGAAAATTGAAAAATTAAAAATGGAAAATGGAAAATGAAAATTGAAAAATGGAAAATGGAAAATGAAAAATGAAAAATTAGAAATTAAAAAGGACAAAAAAATGGAAAGTGGAATATGGAAAATTAAAAATGAAAAATGGAAAATGAAAATATAAAAATGAAAAATGGAAAATGAAAAATGAAAGAAAAATGGAAAACGGAAAATGAAAAAGCGAAAATGGAAAATGAAAAATGAAAAATGAAAAATAAAAAATGAAAAGTGGAAAATGGAAAATGAAAAATGGAAAATGAGAAATTAAAAATGAAAAACTAAAAATGAAAAACGAAAGATGAAAATTGAAAAGTGAAAAATGGAAAATGATAAAAAAAAGTGAAAATTGGAAATGGGAAAAGGTGGAGGGTATTAAAGATTTCGCCCAGCCGAATTTAACACTCTTACTTGTTTTATTTCGTTTTTAATTTTACAATTTTCATTATCCATTTTTCATTTTTCATTTCTTAATTTTTCATTTTAATTTTTAAATTTTCATTTTTCAGTTTTCATTTTTCATTTTTTAATTTTCATTTTTCGTTTTTCGTTAAGGATTATATTTTTTAACGATAAAAAAATATGTGGCAATACTACTAACATAGCTTATGGAAGTTGTGTTTGTTGGTATTATTGCATAATTTTTTTGTGGCTTTTTTTGAACCGTGAATGATGTTGTACAATTATTATGTTCAACCACTAAAATATTACAACAAACACTTGGTTTTATGTTTATTTTAGAGGTACCTACATATTTTTGCTCGTATCGAAGCACAATGATGCCCGATTTACCCCATTTTAAATACCAACCTGGTGGGAATAACGGCAAATGATATTATTGTAACTATACCCAGATAAATGGGTTTCTTTTTGAATGACCTTGATTTCAACAGACAGACGGACATCGTTATATCGACTTAAGCTGCGATAAGGATCAAGAATATATATACTTTATGGGTCGGAAATTAGTTTTTCGATGCGTTACAAACGGAATGACAAACCTATATAAAAAAACAAGTGCAGATTTGGATTCAGCGTCCCAAATAACCTTAAAAACAACATTCAGTTCTTAATCAACAAAAACCCTGTTTTCTTAAATTATATTTTAGGAAAATCTTATAAAATCTTAAAATCTTATGGAAATCTGAGTTTTCTCCGTAAATTGTGAACAAAATATCAAAAGTTGTGCACCGATTACAATGAAATAAAGTTCATTTCTTTCGAAATATGTTTATCTAAATAATTTTAGACCAAACCTCTGATCTATGACGCATTTTTATTTTTTATGAGTTTTTAAAAAATAACATTTTTTTGTTGAAATTTGTTCTTTTTTTCAAAACTTCCACGATATCTCTGAAAATTTAAAACCGATGTAAACACGGCTTAAAGATAATATTGTTGACGAGTTTTCGATTTTTTTAACTAAATATGATGAACCGTTTTGAAGTTATTCCAATATATGTAGTGGAAGTGCCTTAATTTTGGACATAACGGTATATCGGTAAAAATCGATCTGATAGAAAAAACCACTTGCGGATTTTAAATCAGCGATCTCAAATAAGTAAAAACCTGCAATAAAGTTCCAGTCAACACCAAAAAAGTTAAAAAGTTTATTATAAAAAATACATTTTCTCGAAAAAAGTCTAAAAATATGCCATTTCTTACAAAAGTAAATTTTCTTACATAAGTACATTTTCTCAATAAAGTTAATATACTTAAAAAAGAAAATTTCTCAAAAAAGTACTTTTTATAAAAAAAATTTACATTTACTTAAAAAGTACGTTTTCTAAAAAAATACATTTCTTGTAAAATTACCATTCTTAAAAAAGTAGCTTTTCTTGAAAAACTAAATTTTTCTTAAAAAGTACCTTTTCTTGAAAAAGTACCTTTGTTAAAAAAAGTACAGTTTCTTGAAAAATTACCTTTGCTTAAACAACTACCATTTCCTTAAAAAGTACATTTTATTGAAAAGTACCCTTCATTAAGAAAGTGCCTTTTATTAAAAAAGTGTCTTTTATTATATAAAATTTTATTAAAAAAGTAACTTTTCATAAAAAAGTAAATTTTCTTAAACATGTATTTCAATAATTTTCCAACGTTCAACTTAGGTGCCTTACAACTACTTAGTTTAATATGTTTTAAATTTATTTTTTTTCAGTCGTGTTTTACCCGATGTTAAACCTGGCTACTTGCGCCCTCTGATTCCCGATAATGCTCCTGAGAAACCTGATACGTGGGAGGATGTTATGAAAGATATTGAACGTGTCATTATGCCAGGCATAACACACTGGCATAGTCCTAAGTTCCATGCCTACTTTCCTACAGCTAATTCATATCCAGCTATTGTAGCTGATATGTTAAGTGGTGCTATAGCCTGCATAGGTTTCACCTGGGTAAGAAAACAATGAAAGCACTTAGTTTTAAAACCTGAACTAACTAATTTTTTAATTTGCATTTTCAAGATTGCCAGTCCTGCTTGCACGGAATTGGAAGTCGTTATGTTAGATTGGTTGGGTAAAATGTTGGATTTACCACAAGAATTTTTGGCCTGCTCTGGCGGTAAGGGCGGTGGTGTCATCCAAGGCACTGCCAGTGAAGCTACTTTGGTGGCACTATTGGGTGCTAAAGCCAAGAAAATGCAAGAAGTCAAGAAAGAACATCCCGATTGGGATGATAACACTATTATTTCTAAGTTAGTGGGCTATAGTTCAGCTCAAGCACATTCTTCGGTTGAACGTGCCGGTTTATTAGGTGGAGTTATACTAAGATCTGTTCCGGCCGATGATGACAATCGCTTAAGAGGTGAAGCTTTGGCAGCAGCTATAAAAAAAGATTTAGATGATGGCTTGATACCGTTTTATGTAAAATTTCTTTGCAGAAGCTACCTAGTTTGGGAGTTTTAAATTTTTGTTTTCCTTATCTTTCCTTCAGGCTGTCGTCACTTTGGGCACCACCAACTCTTGTGCTTTTGATCGTCTAGATGAATGTGGTATAGTGGGAAAGAAACATAATGTTTGGATTCATGTGGATGCTGCCTATGCTGGTTCTGCCTTCATCTGCCCAGAATATAGACATTTAATGAAGGGAATTGAAACAGCTGATTCCTTTAATTTCAATCCCCATAAATGGATGTTGGTCAATTTTGATTGTAGTGCTATGTGGTTAAAGGATCCCAGCTGGGTGGTTAATGCTTTCAATGTAGATCCTTTGTATTTGAAACACGATATGCAAGGTTCTGCCCCCGATTATAGACATTGGCAAATTCCTTTGGGCCGTCGTTTTAGAGCATTAAAACTTTGGTTTGTCCTTCGTTTATATGGTGTGGAAAATCTTCAAGCTCATATACGTCGCCACTGCAATTTCGCCAAACAGTTTGAAACACTTTGCAAAGCCGATGAACGTTTCGAAATAGTTGGTGAAGTCAATATGGGATTGGCTTGTTTCCGTTTGAAGGGATCCAACGAATTGAATGAAACTTTACTGAAACGTATTAATGGTCGTGGTAATATTCATATGGTACCCTCAAAAATACGTGAAGTCTATTTCTTGCGCATGGCTGTATGTTCACGATTTACTACAACTGACGATATGGAATATTCTTGGAAAGAAGTTGCTGCTGCCGCCGATGAAGTACTAAAAGAATAAGAGTGTTGTGGATTTGACGATTTCAAAAAGAATTACAGTATTTCTGATTTGTTATAAAGATCACAGGGACCATTGCAACCTATTTAGGAAATTTATTACATACAAATATTTTTAGTTGCTAAGATGTAAAAAAAAGATATACTCGGACTATAATGCATTGTGTGTTGTTGATTAGTTTAAATTGGGCACCTTTTAAATGATGTATACTTAAAATAAATTATTAATTACTCAACTTTTGGATAAATAAATGTTAAAATAAAAAATATAATTATACAGGAATAACAATTTGTCGAAATGGGCGACGCTAAAAGATCTCTGTCACCAGTAAAATGTGGAGTACCGCAAGGGAGTGTGCTTGGCCCACTTCTTTTCCAAATATATAACAATGATATTCAGAACATTACTTTTAATGGAAAACTTTTCATGCTGATGACATCTGTTTGTTCTATGGTTATTAACACAAACCTGTATTACAAGCTCAGGCAGAATACGATGCTGCAATGATATTTGAATATGTCTGGATTAATAACCTAATTTTTAAGTTTATTAGATTCCGACCGTACTTTTTAAAAACAGACCAATTAATGACGGTTCATATTGATGGAGTTCCCATAACAGAATCTGACACTGTTAAATATTTAGGCATGCAATTTAGCAGTAACATGCAATGGACAAGACATATAGATTTAATTAAAACAAAAATATCTTCTGCTTTTGGTGTTTTGTAAAAATTTAAAAGCAAATTTAATTGTAAAACGAGAATGTTGATTTACGAAAGTTTAATTCACAGCCATTTATCTTATCTTCCTAACATCTGTGGGTTTAAAAACACTGCTTCTTTAAAAGGTCTACAGGCAGCACAAAATAACGCCTTGAAATTTAAGCCTTGGCATTTATCACACTTTGGACCTTTTTAAGCGATATGCTAAAAATATCCTTCATATTAGGGGATTATATAAGATTATATAAGCTAGTGAAGGTTGTTTTTAAATGTATTTGAGGTATTTATAAGCAATTCATCAATTCAACTTCAACAGAATACGCAAATTACTCATCGAGTTATAATTCAAGGTCAATTTATCGTTAACAAGATGTCGTCTTGAATTTTCGAAACAACATGTCTGTTTTGCTCGTCCTAATGAATATAATAATTAACCAGTTAGTCTCAAAAATATTTTGTTTTTCTATACATTTAAAAGAGATCTTAAAAACCTTTTATTAAACAACCTATAAACACTTCTTTCGTAAACCTAAACATTATGAATATATTATATTATATAAGAATGCAATTTAGCGGTGAATTAGCTAAAGTTGCCATCCAGCCTCTTTTATACCAGTGTTGGTGCTGAGGCTCTAATCAGAATGTATATTACTGTTGTGAAATAAAATAATAATTAAAAAAAAAACAACTTCCTCCATATTTTAGGAAATAATTTAGGTGAATGTGATACTATGTGGTTTTAAGATCCCTCCTGGATGATAAATAATTTCGAAATACGCAAAATCTTAAAGTTAACATGAAAAGATAAAATTTAACAAATTTATTTCAATTGCCTGAACAAAGTAAGACTTAAAATTTGCTTTGCTAAATTTAATAAATCTCTTAAGTACTAAATAAATAAGAAAAAAACTAATCGATTTTATTATGAGTATTAATATTTTTGGTGTAGTAATCAATAATACGTTGAGCCTCTCGTATACCACTCATCCGAGCACCATCTATAGTGCCAAATCCATTTACAATTGTAGCATCTCCAGCAAATAATAAACTGGGCGTCAAACCCAATGGTAAAGATAGAGTTTGTATATCCTTCACACTGCTGGTCGTTGAAAAATATGGACGTCCACCCAAATAACAGGCACTACTGCTCCAATTCGAACGCAACATTGCTGAAGGATAGGGGATTTTTGAATTTTTTAAACATTTTCTTAAAAGTTTGGTAACTTCATTAATAACTTCAGTGTCAGGTAACTTTTCAATTTGCTCATAGAAAGCACCACCTATGGTGATTTCTAACACTCTATTGCTGGCAGCTAATTTGGATATTTGCACAACTTGTTTAGTCCATTTGAGATCTTGGGCTCGTTCTTCAGCTGACCATAAAGGTCGAAAGTTGGACGAAAACCATGATTTAATGTGTTTTTGATATTCGAAATAAATTTTGACTGGACTACCAAAACCAATGTTGGCTATCGATGTAATTTTCTCTGGCGGCAGGTTTGGTTTAAACATATAACCGGAAAAAGTTTTAAGTACACCTAATGGCAATGTGCATATAATATGATCAGCTGGTATTACAGAACCATCTAAACAATTCACCGATTTTCGTAAATCCTCTTTAGGTCCAAACCATTTTATCTGACCCACAGGTTTCCCTGTAAGCAGATGTTCATGATCAATATTTGTAACGACTTCTTGGAGTATACTATCCAAACCACTGGGGATATAGATGGGATAAGAAAATTGATTTTTAAACTTTACCAATTGTTCTACATTTAAATTTTCCAAATTACAACCCAAGTTTCCGCCATATTCCTTCATAAAAGCCGTGAAAACATCACCAACCATCTTACGATCTTTCTCCCTAAACATACCATTTATAATCTTGTTACTCTCTGCTTGAAAATATTTATAAACACTATCCAATTCATGGAGATTGCCTTTTTTAAATCGATTTTTCAATTCTATGCCAGCACATAGTTTTTTAAAGTAAACATCTACCACATCGGGTATATGATTGCTTATTTTCTCTCCCTTAGTGTCCACATACAATGTTTCTGTTTTTTGTTCTATTTTCTTGGGTAAACCGGGTGCCTGCCTCAGCAACTCATATATGGAATTACGTGATGCATCTATGCTAATGTATTTAGCACCCAATTCACAGAAGGCATCACCAAATTGTTTGGAACTAATACGTCCACCATAGCGGTTAGTGGCTTCCAGTATGATGGTGCGTTTAAACCCATTTTTAATCAAATGATTAGCCGCCGACAGACCTGCCAATCCTGCTCCAATGATTACAGTTTGTACATCATTTATGGATTTTGAAGAAATAGCAGCAACAGAGGGTACTTCTGTTTTAAGAACTGTTGCGTTGAAAATTTTGCGCTGTACATTTTTGAAGCTGCAATAAAGCGATAAACTGTTATAAAAACAAATCAGGTTGTGCTACTAAAACTTTGATTTTAAATCCTTTTGCTCGTTAATGTACCTTATATTAGAAAACAGGTTTTATTAAATAAGTATCTTTCAATAAAAAAAAAATACATTTTTAATAAAAAAGTAAATTTATGTTAAAAAAAATGCCTTTTATTTAAAAGTTCCTTCTATAAAAATAGTACCTTTTACTAAAAAAGTATCTATTTTAAAAAAGAACCTTTTATAAAAAAGTACCTTTAATTTATGAAAAAAGTACCTGTTACTAACAAAATAACCTGTTATAAGAAAGTGAGTTTCTTATTTAAAAAAAGTACCCACTTGATACTAAGTTTTATAACACTTTCATACAAAATTTTATTAATGCAAACGTCTCAACCGATCACTTATTAAAAAAGCCAATTTTAATAAATTGACATATTTTGTATACAATCTGATATAATAGCTAACTAAATTGGATGGCTCACGATGGAGATAACAGCTCTCACGTAGAAATTACCGTTAATAATGTTAGACCGTTAAACGTTAGTCTTTAACTGTGGAGGTGGTGGTAAATTTTACCCTCTCTTTAAATTTTTTGTACAATAAAAGAAAGGGTTGTGAAATAAAGTGCCTGCTATGTTGAAATTAATATAACATAATATTAACATTTTTTTATTTTTTACATTAAAAATGTAGTAACTTAATTTCAAAAACAAATAATTATAAAGACATGTTTTTTAATAACATTTATTAGTAAAATAAAAAGGGGCAAAATTTACCATCACGTCACTACGTCCCAAAATTTCACCTACGTAGTTAAAGGTTAGCAATAAAGTACACATCACTTAGTTGTTAAAAAAGTGTTTTTCTAGTTAAAGTTGTCAATATTATTTAATATAACTCCTGTCAGTATATTAAGGTACTTTAAAATAAATCCTATATTATAGTATTGGGATATAATATACACTTCAATAACTAACAGCGTACTGAGTCATTCAGCCAATCTTGCAGACTCAACTTATTTTAGAGATCACATTACAAAAACCAACGTTTTAATTATAGTTAGTTATTTTTTTCGATGAAGTTATATAATAAAAGTTATTCCCAAAAAACTTTACTACTTCTATTCCTCGGCTATATCCGTTTCCTTTTATAACTCTCCTTCATATTAACATTTTCCCGTTTTGTATTTATTTTTGAATTTATAAATATTTCCCTTACCATTGCATGGCAGGCTGTAATGGCTTAAAATTTTGTTCACTTAAAACTAAAAATTTTGTTCGAAATATTTGTAAATTTTTAATGAATTTTTTTTCTAATGATAGAAAAATTACTATTCGTTTGTAACTGATTGTTTTGGTTTATTGAATGACAAAAATTGCAGCTGATTTTGACAAAACAGGCAATTGACAGCTGACAGTGTATGTTTAGAACAAAACATAGTTTAGTACAATTTAAAAACTCAAGGATTGTGTATATGATAATTTATATGGAGCCACTTTTAATATAACTACTTCTTAACAGGTGGCGCTATTTTCGAAGTAATAACACTGATTACAGTTGTCATAATCATAATTCCACCGCAGCCATGTCTTAATCCTTTTGTTTTATTATTTTCTGGTACTACGTAAAAATCGACAGCGACGTTTTTGTAAAAGAATACTTGCAGTGGCCCAATCGTATAATTGGACAGTATGCATGAGATTATTCAAATGCCGATTTTTTCAATTCAATAAAAATAATTCTAAGAAACTTTGATTCAGAGTTGTAGATTATTAAAAAACTTTTAAAACAATTTATAATACTTAGCATGTGTTACGAATTTCTTGTATAAAGTAACTTTCAGCTTTCATTTAATTTTAACGGTTTGTTAAAATACATATGGCTATGTTTATTAGTAACACTAGTACACCACTAAGTTTCTCAACTGGGTATCACTATTTCACGCTTCTGAATAGTAGTAATTTATTTAGCATAGATTCAGCGTAATTCTGTTTAACTACTTCCTGTCTTTTCAAAGCCAGAAGCAAACCAGCGCATATATAACAGTTCCTTAAACACGTGAAAGATAAAGTGAGGGAAAACAGTGTAAAATATTTAGATTCTCTTATAAGTGCTACATTTGCCTTAACAAAAAAAAAATATAAAATTTTTTTTAATAAAAAAAAGGAAGAATAAAATGCGGAAAAAGAAAAAGAAAACACACAAACCTTTACTGCTTCAGGTAATTGTTAAGCCTAATATTTTTTTTTATGAAGCAAACCTGACTCATTAAATTGTTTCAGAAATTAAGCTTATAAGACAATCCACCACTTGTGGAAGTGTTTTGTGGCTACCCAAAGCCCTGAAAATTGCTTATACTATTCAACATAAGTTGACCTTATGTAATTGTCCACTGATTCAGTAAAACCAACCAGGTAAATACGATCTAGCTAAATTAACTAGAATTTATTTTAATATTTTTTTGTTAAAATTATTATCAACAGTTATTTCCTACTGGGGTGCTGAAACAGAAATTTGCATTAAGACAAATTATTACCATTTTTACTCCACGTGCTCTTTTTTTGTAGTTTTTTTTCATTGATAATCGCGACTCTACTACTACTTATCAATCAAGAGAAAAGGAGAGTCAACAAGAAAAAAAAAAACTTCCACACGTTAAAGATAGGAATGCCCTAACAAATTGCGGAACACATATACAACAACTTCAAATCACGGAACAACCTGTATTCGAAACGTTTTTTTTTAACACAGTTTTAGATCAATGTATTATATGTTTTTTTTTTTATTAAGAGAAATATCTTAATTTAACGTATCTCTCAATAACCCTAACACAATTTATACTAACCAGTCATGTAAAGGAATGGAAAGTAAGGTATTAATTTGGTTCAGACTTTGTTTAATTATTTTGAATTTCCTTACAGCCTTAAAACCCAAAAGAGAGAAAAGAATTTCTACGATTTATGGAATGGCCATTGCATCAATCGTCGTCATCAAAGCATTGAATGTACATCGAGTAAATCACATTAGTTAGATCAAAGTCAAACCTTAATGTCTCACTATAATGAAACCAGGTATTTAAATTAATATTCTACTTTCACCTTACTGACGGAGATATATATATATATATATATTCACTGTAAATTTTGAACATTTTAAAAGGAATTTTTTTTTGGAAAGAAGTTAATATATCATACGTTTGCCTATGATGAATTAATTAACTATAAATATTTTAATCGATAAACAGACAAATTTCATAATTTTTTTTTCTAAAATCAACTAAATTGTTTTGTCATATATGACATATATATATATTCTAATTATAAGATCACATTTTCGTATTTTTTCCTTTAATTCAGTTTTTTTCTATAATTTTACAATGTACATTTAATTGAAAATTAAAATGAATTGCTAAACAAAACAAATAAAGGGAATGCAAAATAATTATAAATCATGAGCAGATAGTGCAACGACTTCATTTAAAGGGGCAATGTCAGAAATTGAAGGGTGTTCAAATTGCCGTTGGCGTGCTACATAAAAGTAGTGCTCGGGAAGGGAGAATTGCACCCAGAGAGTGAAACATCTTCTCTCGTCCTAGTTTTGATAAAATGTTAATTAAAATAGATCTTAGGCACATAATTCTATGGCATAAAAAAAAAAACATATGTTAGCACGTATCCATAGGGGTACTGAACAATGCCTTGACCGTCTGAGCTGGTCGTTTCTGCCTTTTTATGCCGACGTACTTTTTTTTGGATAGGATGTTTTCAACCAAGCGTGCTACACATGTTTTATTCAAAACCATTTTAAAAATTAAAAAAGAAACAAAACTAACAAATTTCATGTCATACGCATCATTGGACAGTTAAATATAAGATACAGTTTTAGTACTTGGTAACAAAACCCTTTGCTTTTATCACTGCTTCCAAACGTCGAAGCATCGTCTGCGCAAGATTAGCGTAAACTTCTCGAGTAATGTTGTTCCACTCACGTCTTATTGTCTCCCTAAATTGCTCCACTGTGTTGTGTATTTTGTAATGGTGCGGCGTTGGTGGAAGATCCGCTTCCGTTTCCCTGAGCCTTTGCTGGTCGCACGTGCTGGCGTAGGGGCCTAGCTCGCCGGATGGGTGGGGTCTTGCTCAGGCCCAGGGAAACCGCACTACAGATTTTCACGTGCGATTTAAAAAAAAACACGGTCACTAAAACGGACGCTAAAAGGATGGACGGCCATACTTACCTTGGGATTGGGGACGAGGTGTTCTGCCCCTTTTGCCCTCCCTACCATGTTACCTCGACTCCATCTTACTTGGAGGTAACCCACCTTAATGACAAGATTTGGTTTGGTTTTGGTTTTCTACATTGGTTTAAACAAAAACTTTTTTATTTACCCTTCAATTTAAGGGTTTTTAAATTTAAATTATACATATTTAGCAAAACTTATTTAATTTTTTTTTTTTATATTTTAGCAAAATTTTACTTTTAGGGAAATTTTAATTTTAGGAAAATTTTTAAATATAGCTCAATTTTAATTTTAGAAGAATTTTTAAATTTTAGCAAAATTCTGTTTTAGGAAAATTTTAAATTTAGGATAATTTTTAAATTTAGGAAAATTTTTAAGTTTTAGGAAAATTTTAATTTTAACAAAATTTTAACTTTATCCATTGGAATTTAGCACTAGTTTTGCACAATTTATATTTAGCGCAATTTAATTTAGAAAAATTTTGCTTTTTAATAATATTTTAATTTTAGCTCAATTTGAATTTTAGCACTACAGAATAATAATAATATTTTAAATTACATTTAGTTTTAATTTTAACTTTAACAAAAAATTTTTCTTTTTAAATATGGTACCATTTTGTAAATTCTCTTAAATTTCTATAGTGTTAAATTTAGGTAAATTTTAAATTTTAGCAAAATTTTGTTTTAGGAAAAATTTAGAAAAATTTTACCATTTTTTTTTACAAAATTTTCATTTTTAGCTAAATTATATTTCTTATTATAATTTTTTTAATTTTAGCTCAATTTTATTTTTATTTAGGAAAATTTTTAGTTTAATTTTATATTTAGCAAATTTCTTAATTTAGAAAATTTTTAGTTAAAATTTATGTTTAAATTTATATTTAAAAAAAATTTTGATTTATAATTAGAAAAATCTTTAGAAAATAATTTTAATTTATAGTTAGACAAATCTTAGGAAATTTTTTATTTAATTTAGATTTAAGAAAACATTTTAATTAGTGTCTTTTAATTACCGCCATATGGTTGTAGGTGTTGAGGATGAAGCTGCAGCCGCCAGACGCCGTGGTTGTGTGTCGCAATATGCAATTAAAAAAATCGGCCATAGCTCGTTAAGAAAAGCGGTCACGTTATACACGTTGTTATGAATAATGAACCAATTTTTTTCCTTGTTATTGTTTTTGGCAACTTCGCTGCGTGTGTATTCTTTTACATTTTTCGATGACATTTTTTTTTTATTTTTTTTTTATATTTGAATTAGTTTAATATTAATAATGTTGACTTCGCACTTTCCTCTTAACTTATAAAAGGTGCTCCGCTCACTGTTCAATTAGTAATGTATGTGCACAGTGTTATAACCTGTAATTTTTTCTACGTTTGAGTTTTTAGTTTTCTTATGAATTGTTTATTTAATAGATTTAATATTCTAAGTAGCTGGTGGTTGTTTGAATATTTTTCACGCAAATATTAAAAATATAATTAATAAAAACCGAACAACAAATGTCATTAAAATCTAGTTTTTTTTTCTCTTAAAGTTTATTTAATTTTTTTTATTGGTTTTATTTCTTAAATTTTACACTTTCTTTTTTTTTTAAACTTATCTTTTTTTTTTTTTCTACACTTAATTTTTCTTTAATTTTCTGAACTTAAATTTATTTCTTTAATTCTTAAACTAAAACTACATTTTTTTTTTTTTAATTATAGTTGTTTTCTATTCGACCTTTCCAAATTTATTTGTAAAATAAAATATTCGAGCTCGAGGCCTGGGTTTTTTAATTAAAATTCTTTTATTAAAATCCACTATACTCCCTGAAGATGATATTCGATGAATATCGAAATATTGGATAATAAAGAATTTTAATTAAAAAAAACCCAGGCCTCGAGCTCGAATATTTTATTTTACAAATTTTTTTTTTAATTTTACGGAGGTTTTTTTTTTCAACCTTATTTTTCAACAACCAAAATTCAACTCCGTTTTAATTTTATTTTATGTTTCAATTATTTATTTTTTTAAACATTCGTTTCTTTTCTTAACATTAGTCTCTTTTTTTTTTAATTTATTAAACTTAACTTTACTTTTATTTTATTTGTTTTAATTTAACTTTTACACTAATTTTTAATTCACTTAATCTACATTTTATTTTTACTTTCTTTCTTAAAACTACATTTTAAATTATTACGAGGTTTTTCCTCAACCTGTTCATTCAAAAACCAAAATTCAACTCCTCGTTTAATTTTCAATTCTTGTTAATCAAGCCAAATCTTCCTCATTCATTCCTCTGCAGATAAAAACCTGTTTATTAAACAAACAAAATCACCAGCAATTCAGTGAGAACATTCATATGCATTCATAATATTCTCTAGTATTTATAACACTCACACTCATATATGACTATGAGAGCAAGTGAGATCAATACAAGAAAATACGTGGTTTGACCAGCATGATTGCATATGAATGTGTTCATGATTTACTTCAACACAATGAAGAGAAAAAATACGCCATAAAAAAAAAATGCCATCAACCTATTACCATATAAGGTGTTGTTTATATGTACATACTTGAACTTGAAAATAATTTCAAGATCAAGGTTATTATTTTTTTCTTCTTTCTTATTCTGCCTGTACCAGAAATTCTTCTGCTACAGTGCAGAGCAAAAAAGATCACCGTCACAATTTATGTAGCATACGAGTTAGTTCTTCCCAAACATGCTCCATAATGTTGAGATCTCCGGACTGTGCTGGTGTTTGCAGTAATTTTTGACAATTATGAAAGAGCCACATTTTCGTGTGCAGTGTGCGTCGGATTCTTGTCCTGATAGATAGCAAATGTGTCCAATGAATTAAAACACGTCAAACCATCACGAAAAAATGGCATTTTCAGCGTCATCACCTCCGATTTCAATGAAATTCAACACAAATGTCATATACTATAAGAGTATAATTAATCAAAAAAAAAATTGACCCCAGATTCCTTCGGGTTCCGAAATATGACGTCATAAATGTTGTAAAAAATGTAAAAAAATCACAAAAGTGTCCTTACAAAAAGCGATAGAACTGTTGAACTATGCAAGCTAATTTAGTTTTTTTGGTATCGTTTTAAAGGTGAAAGTGCGTCCTTTTAAATTATATGCATATTGTGTTTTTTTAAGAAAAGGTCAAAGGTCATATTTTGGGATCTCGAGTTCAAAGGTGCATATCTGAAAAAGTATATTTTTTAAAATTCTTAAAAAATATATGTCAAGTATTAGACCCTCTTCTACATTTGCAGAAAATTTAAAGGTGGAGCCTCGATTGGTGTCAGAGTTATGGACCAGAACGTGGTATTAAGTGTGTTTTGTGTTCGTACTCAATTGATTGTTTTGTAAAGCTGAAGTATGTATAAGAAAATTATAGTCGGTCAATACCGACCATATGATACCCTATACCATGGTTTAGAGACCCTATCTCTTCGGTCGAACTAATTCGATATAGAAAATAAGCATAAACCAAATTTGAGTGGCATTGTTATTAATTTTTTTGGCTGCAGATATGAAAAAGTTCATATCGGGTGCTATATTTATACGGGGACTAGGTCGAAAAATTAACCGATCCTGACCATATTTGGTAAAGTCACTTATATTTTGGAAAAAAAACCACATACATGTGTAACCTTTCTCTTTCTATCATCATACGAAACTTTTATTGTTGTTGCAAAAATACCGTTAATTTTTTTTTGCATAGGTAGATACATACATGAATTTTAAGCTTAAAGAATATATTGTTTCATTATTTGGACAGTTCGATTTCAGCACGTGACCTAGAAAGAAAACTCGCAAAAAATTAGTTTCAAAAATTTAAATAATTGTGATCTGTGTTTAAAATGTCACATTAAAAAATGTATTGTTGCAACCCTTTCGAAAAAGTGGGACATAAATATATATCATATATATATAGGACTAACAAGAGCTCAAGAGTGGATGACTGTCATATGTAAAAATATTTCAACATCAAATAGAATATGCCATTCATGTAGACTTAGATTAAAAATTGTGTGCTCTTCAGAATCTCCATACTGCTATATTGGAAAGTGTAAATTTTGCCCTGGAACAGATAATTTAATAGATACACTTCGTCAATTATTGGAAGAAAATCACATTGATGAAATAAAGTATAAACAATGGATAAATACTGATAAAGACAAATTGGAAACGATGATCCAACCAACCGATGATTTTTTAGATTTACTCTCTGAAAAACTAAAAAAATTACTTCAACATTCTTTTATATCAAAACAACAGAATGCCTTTTTAACATAAAAAAAATCATCCTTTAAAAAAACGAATATGTCGTTGTTTGTGATTTTTCTGAAAACGTGTCATTTACTATTCAAGATTCATTGGAACAATGCACAAGCAACATTGTATCCAATTGTTATTTATTATAAATCCGATGGAATACTGAAAAACACAAATTTTATAATTATATCGAGCTGTCTTGTACATAACACTGTAGCGGTCCATTTATTCCACAAACACCTTCATATATTTTTAAAAAATAACTTTAAAAAAGATCCACAAAAAATAATATACTTCTCGGATGGATGTGCAGGACAATTTAAAAATCAAAAAAATTTTGTGAATTTATGCTATCATAAGGCAGATTTTGGTTGCGATGCTGAATGGCACTTTTTCGCTACTAGCCATGGAAAAGGCCCTAGTGACGGCCTTGGAGGCACAGTCAAAAGAGAGGTACGTAAAGTTAGCTTACAACGACCACTAGACAACCAGATCACAACGCCACAGCTCTTGTTCGATTGGTGCCAAACAAACCTTAAAAATTGCAATTTCATATATCTTTCTGAAGAAGATCATAGAGAAGAAGATGAAAATTTGAGAGAACGCTTTTTTGGGCTGCGCACAATTCCTGAAGGAGAAAATAAGTTAAGAGTAAAGATTTTTTCAAATGATAGCGAATTTTTAATTGAAAATGTTCGTTACTAATTTAAGTTTTACTGTCTGAATAAATATTATATTTAACTCAACCTTTTAAAGGTTTAAAAACAATTTTTGTAATAAATTTTAAAAATTTTAAAAACACAAATTATCAATTAAAAGCTTTAAATAGCTTTAATACAAAAAAATTACCTGAATTATATTAAACAATATTGTTTTGTTCAATACTTTTTGTACTACATTTTAAATTTACATTACAAATTTCAACTGAAAGCTTTAAATAGTATTATTTAAAAAAAAAATGAATTGAATTATTTTAATGTTTTTTTTCAATATTTTGTAATAAAAAAATAAATGAAAACTATAATGTCTTCTTCAATAATACCATATAAATAATTCGCATGGAAAATACATTTAGAATAATAAGCCTTTGTAAGGTTTGTCTTGTATGAACACAAAACATAATTAAGACTACGTTCTGGTCTATAACTCTGACACCAATCGAGGCTCCAACTTTAAATTCTCTGCAAATGTAGAAGAGGGTCTAATACTTGATAAAAATTTTTTTATGAATTTTAAAAAATATACTTTTTCAGATATGGACCTTTGAACTCGATATCCCAAAATATGACCTTTGACATTTTCTTAAAAAAACACAATATGCATATAAAGGACGCACTTTCACCTTTAAAAAGATGCCAAAAAAACTAAATTAGCTTGTACAGTTCAAAAGTTCTATCGCTTTTTGTAAAGATACTTTTGTGATTTTTTAAAATTTTTACATCTTTTATGACGTCATATTTCAGAAGCCGTAAGAATCTGGGATCTGAAAAGTTATTTTTTGTTAAAGTCCAACGACATACAACAGTTGTGGCAAATTTCATTGAAATCAGAGGTGTTGCATCCGAACGGCATGATGGTTTGACATGTTTTCACTCCAATATGTTAAATTCATCGGCACCTTGCTTTACATTTTGTTTCGAAATGTCCAAATATTTGAATCGATTCATTTGTATTGGCGCTTGAAACCTGAAGTTTTATTGATTTTAACTTCTTTTTACTATCACCTTCAAAAAGCCAATCTTAAATTTGTTTTACTCAGGGAATAAAATATCTTCCTTTCTTTAACAGCAACTTGGTAAGAATTTTTATAGGCTATCATTTTTAACGTACCTGTACAACACCATCTATGTGTGAATACCTTCTGGTAAATACTTGCCTTTCTATTGCTTGTTGACATTTTATTTATTATCTTTTATACCAAACGTTGGAATAAAAGCGTTAGATTTTCTATTCTGCAAAATCATGTCGATTTAACCGAGCTAACGTTTGACCAAAAGACAAATTCCTCTGCCATTTTGTTATCAAGCAGCCCTTGGACAAATTTCTTGATTTCAAAATTTTTTTTTTGAATTATTAAAAGTTTTGATTAAAAGTTAAAGTGATTTTTATTCAAATGGAAAATGAAAAATAAAAAATGGAAAATGAAAAACGAAAAATGGAAAATGAAAAATGAAAAATGGATTATGGACAATTAAAAATGAAAAATTAAAATTTGAAAATGGAAAATGAAAAATGGAATATGAATAATGAAAAATGGATAACGGAAAATTAAAAAAGAAAAATGAAAAATAGGAAATGAAGAATGGAGAATGGAAAATGGAAAATGAAAAATGGAAAATAGAAAATGGAAAATGGAAAATGAAAAATAAAAAATGGAAAATGAAAAATGGAAAATGAAAAATAAAAAATGGAGAATGGAAAATGGTAAACGACAAATGAAAAATGGAAAATGAAAAAAAAAATTGAAAATGAAAAACGAAAAATGGAAAATGAAAAATGGATTATGGACAATTAAAAATGAAAGAAGGAAAATGAAAAGTGGAAAATGAAAAATGGAGAATGGAGAATGAAAAATAAAAAATGGGAAATGGAAAATGAATAATTAGAAATTAAAAATTATTATATTATATTATTATATATATTTATATATCATATATATATATATAATATATATAATATAATCTAAGTGTAAAACACACTGTATATGACATCGTCCAAAGATTTCCGTAATTGCAAGTGTACCAATACTTTGCAATTGCAAAGAAATCTGCCGCTTTTACTGCATTCCTCTTACATCGGAATGAAATTTTATATACTCATTCGACAAAGCAGCCAGAGCTAATGATGTTTCTTTAACTACACTGCCTGCTGCAGAGAGGTAACACAACAAGGGTCACCCACGTTAATCAGGAAACTGCCACTTGCATAAAACCTTAGCGTTATTAATAATTTAGTCTGAGGTGATACGGAATAATGCCTGAAAGTTAATTTATTAATTGTCACATAAATTATATAAATATTGGTACAAACCTCTGACTATTTGACTGTAAAGGGAAGCAAATTTTTTCTAAAATAAATTGAAATGTATGTTTTGATATTCGAAATATTTGCACAAATTCAATTTCATCATAATGTTCAAGATAGTCCACTTACTTGCGATATTTTCTAGACGATCTTCTTTTAGGCTGCGAGTTTACAAAAATACCCTCTAGCTCATTTTTATAAAACGAACGTGGTCTGCTTTCCATTTTTAATTTTTTTGTTTCCAAAACTATATGCTTCTTCTTCTTCTTCATAGATCAGAAAATGTGGCAACATTTAATACATAAACCTCACGTTAAAAGTTAAAGGCAACATTATCTTCCCTTTAACTTAACGGTCACTTTTAGGTTAAAGTATACTTGTAATAACGAAAAACCAGTAATCTGTCCGATAACATCCTACCTTTAGCTATTGGAAAGTTGTAATAATGGACCTAAGAATATTTTTTGTAAAGTAATTAGCATGTTCCTCAAAAGATTTAAAGATCTTTTCGTAGTTTACGTGTGTCAACAAAACAAAAGCTTAGCAACTAATTAATATTATTTTCTGATATAAACACATATTTACATTTATCAAGCAACAGCCATAGAAGCAAACACAACTTTTGGAAAACTAACTTTTCTTTTCTTTTCATAACAAACTTATTTAAAAACGAGAGTATAACATGATAATCTTAAAACTATATTGGTCTTGTTCTAATACACGATGAACTGAATAGGCTGCTTGCTAGCAAAATAAACAGAAACAGTATTAGTTATATAAATTCACTAGAGTGCGTCAATGCTTGCTCACGGCATTTACTGTGGTTCACAGAGCTATGTATGTCTATAAAACTTATGAATAGTCAACACCTAACAAGAAATTGTATATGTACAATTAGAACTAAACTGTTAATTAACAATATCAAAACAGAGAACATTTGTAAACATAGTATGATGTATGATGTTAATGGAACCGGATAAAATTGAACAATAATCAAAATAATACAAAATTAACGAATTTGATCCTAATATTACTTTATAAAAATATCCATATGAGTTCAACTTCGATACTAAAATCACGCGCAAAGACAGCAGGCTGTTCATTTTATGGATTTTCTGTGAAAATCACATCAATAAACCCCCTCAATCCCACGCAAGAATGTTCTATATCGGAGTCAGGGTAATATCACATTTTGTTATGCATGATAACATGAAATGGTTAAAATATCACAGATTATTGTGTATAATAATAAAAGCGAAGGAGGAAAATACCCTAGCCCCTATGTGCGCCTGGGACAGACTTCCTATAGAAATCTGGCAGGCCGAGGGGATCGTCGTCAACGCCAAGCTCCTCTTTGAGTATACCAACAGGAGATAGATAGGGACTGCTGCGCCAATCTACGTCCTTCTGTGATTCATAAATGTCGATCATCAAATTGTTGTCATGCTCGCACAGTCTCTCAACAAACCTCCTCTGCAGATCAAGCGAATATCTACAAAAAGGCACTAAAGTGGAGATTTCGTAGATGAAGTTATTTGAGTACCGCTCTGATCGGCTTCTGTAGTTCTTGTGTATGCATTTTCGTAGTATGCTCCTCTCCAGTATCTCCACTTCCCTCGCAACCGTCGGGGAGATTGTGAACCATAGATGAGTGCTGTTCATCATCCTAGACAGCATCGCAGTTATACGCTTTGCCCTGGTCAGGAGAGTTCGTCCATGGTAGTTAAATTTAAACAGTTGATTAAAATTCACTCCCAGGTACTTGTTGATCGGTATTTCGACTCCATTTAGTGTAAGAAAAAGACATTTGCTCTGAGGGACGACGTAGTCAGCACATTTTCCCGATGCATTTCTAATGCATATCGCCTCAGACTTAGCGGCATTCACCCTTATGCCCCATTTTCTGTAAAAGTTATAAATGGAGCGAAGATGAAAAGCAGCATTTTCCAAAGCCCGTAACGGCGACTCGTTGTGGCTGTATATCAAGCAGTCGTCTGCGTAAAGTATTGCCGTAGAGTTTGCAGATTTATGCGGAAAATCATGTGGGAATATATTGAATAAAGTTGGGGCGAGGATACTTCCCTGAGGTACTCCGCTGTTCACCATACCAACCGAAGAAAAGCTGTCGTTAATTTGAACACAGAATTTGCGATCATTAAAAAAACTTAAAAAAGTTTCACAAGAAATGGATCTACACCAATGTCTACCAGTTTGTAGAGAATACCTTTATGCGACGTGTAATCTAACGCTATTTCAATATATTACTTGATATTGAATGTACAGCACCTTTTCCGGAGGTTCACGACTACGTCATCGTGAAACTTCAAAAGTCGGTGTTGCGTTGAGTGGAACCGCTTAAATCCAAACTGAAATGGAGAGATTGGGCTGATTGGGAATTCATTTTCTAGTTTTGATTTAATTATGTGTTCGAATATTTTACCAACATTAGATAGCAATGATATGGGGCGAAAGTCTTCTGCTCTGTTACCACAACTCTTCTTTTTGATTGGTAAGATTTTGGCTAGCTTCCATGTTGAAGGAAAGTAGCCATTGTTGATGGAGTTGTTGAAAATAATAGTGAGCATTTTCAAAGTTGCCACTGGAAATTTTTTTAGCAGGTAATTGGAGATTCCGTCGTTACCGCTGAATTTTTTTTGTTAGTGCTTCTGATGATTGTTCTGAATTCGGTTACATTTTTAAAATGATATGTATCCTCATTTACCAGTGCATTAAAGCCATTATTGAATGAATAAATACGACGAGGTACGTTATTAACATGTGAGGATACACGTTTAACTAGGTCGGCCACAGGGTTATCCGGAAGCTTTTCCGTATATACGGTGGAATAATATTCTTGAAAACTTTCAGCGCACCCTTACTGTTAGTTATGATGATATCATTAACGCACAGTTTTTGGCAAAGGGGGAGCTTTTTTTCCCAACTAATTTATAGACTTCCTTGAATGCCGACGGTCCAGGTTTAATATTCAAAAGTTGAATTTGCATGGATAAAAGATTATACTCATTGCTTGATCTGTTCCCAAAACGGTGATAAATTTTTTTTAATTCTTTTTGCCATCTGTATTTGACACGATAGAAGTGTTTCATATTATCAGGGTAGATTGTTTTTCAATTTTTTTGCTCAACTTTCCCGGAATGTAAATTATGAATAAACTTAAAGCCTTCATTAAAATTTTCTATCATCGCATCGATTTCGTTATTATCCAGACTTTTATTTTCAGGAGGCATCAAGGCATGAGAGACGATTTCCAAGTCCCGCTGAAATCGGTTCCAGTTGGTGTTTTTGTAGGATGTATAATATTGTGGAGTTCTAAGAACCAGATTAGATGATTTCAAATTAATTTCCAGCTTTAATGGAAAATGATCGGAGAACGTTGGAAGAGATGTGATGTTATAATCGGGAGTATCAGTATTTATCAATGATGTGCTTAGTATATAGTGATCAAGGAATGAGTTTCCATTTGGAAATGATAGACTATTATTACAAATACTTTTAACATCTAATGAGTTGTCTAACAGCCATTTTTGTAAAATATTTCCGTTTTGGTTTCCGACAGAATCTCCCCACTCTGTGCTTTTGGAATTTAGATCACCACCCAGGAGAAAAGTCATATCCTCTAGCAATGAGAAGAATTTTATCCAAACTATTACGGAATGCAGTGGCAGGAATATTACATTTTATATACAAGGAACCAAGCAGAATATTTTTTTTATACCCTCCACTCCAGTGTGCAGAGGGTATATATAAGTTTGTCATTCCGTTTGTAATAATTAGAAAAAAAATTTTCGACCCCATAAAATAAATATATTTGTGATCCTTATAACAACCGGAGTTGATATAGCGATGTCCGTCTGTCCGTCTGTGGAAATCACGATGGCGGCATCAATCGGGCAGCTACGGTGCTCGCTGACATAAAAACTGATTCATTAACATCCTGAAAAGTTTGCTATTTAAAATCGTCTAAATCGGTCGATGAGGGCCCGAGAATTGAATGAAGAACTAAAAAAAGTTTTGAAAAAATATAATTTTCTATGTTGTTCTTGTCACGATCACGCCCTCAATAGGATAGCTAAGGTGATCATTTTTAGTGAGAATGATTCTCCAAATTCATGGGAAGATTTCTATTTCAAAAATCATTAAAATCGGTGGAACAGGTCCACCGATTAATAAAAACTAACCATTTGTACATTTTTTTTATCAGCCCTGGTAAAAAATTTAAAAGTTTCCATTGTTTTGGCATCACTAAAAAAATTGACTAGATCATTTACGTCATTGTCACGAGGCTGCCTGCAAAGTTTCAGACCGATTGGGTGACGGGAAAGGGGTTAAAATCAATCCAAAATTTTTTCGACAAGCAGACACTACGAGTTAATATAAAGGGAGTAAAAATTCACCAGCATCTAAAGCAAATAATGCTAAAATACCTAGTTGTTAATAAAAAGAAAACAATGTAAATTTAGCAAAAAAAATTTTGTGTATATTTATTTAAAGAGAAAAACACAAAAATAACGTTTGATGTTGTATTTTTTGTGTGTAATATTTACATATACATACATACATACACATATTAAATAATACAAATAATATACATATATTCTATATATGTATATCCATAATAACTGCATGTTAGAAATAAATCGCTATATTATTTTATTTACATAAAATTCTGCAATATTTTGTTGTGGGGAAAATACATTTCTTTTGCATTAACAGAGTGTCACTTCATTTTGCTCAGCGTGACTATGCCACAGTAGATGGCGCCACAATTTTTGTTCTAATTAGCTTTGCAATAGTTGTTTCTATTTTAACATGAAAGTCAATATTTTCAAATAGATATTATACATAACAATGTTAAGAGTATACACGGGCTGGTCTTTTATTTCATACGTTTTTTCATTATTCTTTTACAAATATGAACATAAGTTTGGCATATTAACTTTTTGTTGTCTTTACAAAATAGAGTTACCGAGTTATCAATGAGTTTTTTGCTTTCAAAAAATTTCTACATAGTTATATAGAATTATTATTCTGCTTTACCTACAAAATATCTGATTGCGATTACATCTAATTCTTAAAAATTGTTTATAATTACTAAAGCATTATTATTCACATAAATACAAAAAAAATTGCACTTTTAAATTTTCCATTCAAATTTTAGAAAATATCAATTCTAAAAACTGGAATTAAAATTTCCAATTATAAATTAGAAAATATTAACTGAATTTCAGAAAATCATATCAAAACGTCGGAAATAATAATTTTAAATTTAGAAGACATCAATTGCATCTTTAATATCTTATATATTAAAAGAATTTATGAATAAACTTTGCATTCAAGATTTTTTTCAATATTTTTCTTCTCTCAAACCTCTATAACTAGAGTTCTAATTAACGTAGGCTGTTGACATAGGTCTAAGAACACTCAGTGGATCAAGCTCCTTCTTTTGAGCTATTAACTGCTTAAATTCGTTGCTTAAATTCTTGGCATATTTTGGCATTACTGTACGTTAACTTCTCTTGGCAAATTCGTTGGGTTTGAGGAAAGTTATGCGTGGACAATCAACTTTACTTTTACTGTACGTTAACTTCTCTTGACAAATTTTGGTATTATATTATAAAAATTAATATAATATAATATAATGCTGCGGAGCAGCAGGGGTCCTCTAGTACATATAAATTTTATTCGTTAAACACAAATTGAAATTCCAAAAAAAACACCAAATATGTTTACATTTAAAAAATGTTTACATTAAAAAAAAATATTGGCATTCAGGAGAAATTAATAGCTTTTCAGTAACTTCTTTTAACGATTGTCGAATCGTTAAAAAAGAAAAGCAAAATTATCAGTAAAATTTTTAAACGATATTCGCTATTGTTAAAGTCAGCTGTTGTTGTTATCTAAACGACAACCATTTTTGTGTTGTTTATTCAATCGATAAAAACTTAAATTTTTAGGTTGAAATGTCGTCCTACATAAATAAAAATCATAAAATAGTGAAAATATTTTGCTTCTATTAAAAAACTTTTTTATATAAATAAAACAATTAAATAGCATATTCAATTCATTATTTAATTTTCAAATAAATAAACAGAAATATTAGTAAAAAAAATAGAGATATTAAACATAAACATAAAATCATCCTGTCAAACACGAAGTAATTTGTTTTTTTCTATTCTTCTTTGTGTTTTTCGCTTATTTTAACAGAGATGCCACTCGTTTACAATTTAAATAAATAGAAAAATAGATTTGTCGACTGTCGTTAAGATTTGTGTACTTAGTGAATCACTTAATCCTCAGTGCAAACAACAATAGCTGTCGATATATTTTGCGATTGTGGGATCGTTGAAATTCTGTCGGATCGTTGAATTCGCACTACAGAAAACATTAATTTAAATTCAATGAATTTTAGAAAATCTCAAATGATATTTAAGAATTGCGAACATAAAAATTGTTACAGAAATAAACGCAATTTGATGAGAATGTTATTTATACATATATTATTTTTCACAGTTCTGCTTATGCTATTGAAGTATAAAGACGTGTGTATTCTCGTTAGTAAAATAACATAAAAATCACTGTGTTAAAATGTAAAATTGAAGAACTTCATGAAATATGTAAAAGAAATAAAATTACTGATTACTCTATCAGAAAAATTTCTATTGGTTTGAAACTATTTTGCCGTTCTAAAGACTCATATGAGTTCTTCACATATGCGACCAAAGGTGAAAAACCCTACAAAGCTTTAATTTTTGGTCTTGATAAGCATGACCTTACAGTAATAAAGAAAAAACTCTTAAACATGGGCCTAAAGTGTTTAGAGGTAAAGCTAGTAGTTAAAAAGAATAACTAAAGGGTCCGCCATCTAACGTTTTTTTTTTCCAACCAGTGCTTATTTCGTGAATGGTAACACTTAGCTCATGTCTGATTTGACAGATAATTAGTTTTATCCTTCCGCTGAACGAATATGGTTGTGTATACGCTTGAACAACGCTGGGAAATATTGCGACATTACTTTGAAAATCATGGTAATGTTGCAGAATGTGTGCGAAAATTGCGTACGGATTTTGGAAGAAGAGATGCACCGTCAGCTCCGTATGTTCGTTATCTTGTGAAAAAATTGAAGGAAACTGGCATCCTCATTGATAAACCAAAGCGTGAAAAGCCAAAAACAGTGCGTACACCCGAGAATATTGCTGCTGTGGCAGAAAGTGTGCGTGAAGCGCCATCAACATCAATTCACCGTCGCACAGTGGCGCCCGTAGAGCAAACGAGGTTGCAAAAATCAAAATTTTCATGTGCGCCGACGAAGTTTTGAATAAACCCATGTTATAGGAAACTTTTCAAATATGCTACTCTTACTAATATCACATTTTTAGTTTAGAAAATATAACCGTTCAAAGTTGACCGACTTTCGGTTTAAAAAAAAAACACACAATTTTTAGTCAATTTGTTGCGATTTCGGGTGTAATATCACGAAAAATAGGTAACGAATCGCCTTATTTTTTGTTTGTGTTGATTGATGTATTTATTAAATGTATAATGATAAAAAAAAATTAACTGTTTGCTTTGTGTTTCTCCTGGTAAATCACTATTTAAAAACTATCCGTTTTTTCACTATTTTTCAACTTTGACGGAAAATAAAAAAATCTATATTTTTCTATATTTGCCATATTTGCTAAACATGTTCTTTGATTATTTCTTTACATAATTCAAAAGGTTTTATCTGCCCGTACGTGCCCGTTTGGCTTCTAGAGGTAAAAAAGGTTAGAAAGACATGGTGCAGAAATTGTATGGCGTGCATCCCTTACATGTTTTGACTGACAGTAGTTTGATCTAATAGTTTGAAAATTGCATTTTAAGTCGGTTGTCTACCAGTGAGCCTCTGCCAAAGTCTACTCCCAATATTCCGTTACAGACACAGGATGCACAAAAAACTACTCATTGAAATTAGCAGGTACGCACCTCACTTAAAAATTACTTTGGAGTACAAAAGTTCAAGAACAATATTGACTTATGGTCCCTCCAGGTAGGCACAAATCTTATTTAGACACGAGCATAATATCAAAATTGCATAATTCAGCCTAAATCCATATGTATCCAGGGAACAGGTAAATTTTTAGGCATGGTAGCATAAGCCTATATATTGCAAAATAAGCATAATGCCTGGATTAGTCTACGACTGAAAGTTGGCGCAACAAGTACTGAAACCATGGCGTTAAACAATTTAAAATTATTTGAACTGTTTAGAAGGTCAACCACACCAAAGTTTTTCACGGAAGCTGCTTTAGAAGAACTTGATAGCTTATACGGAAATATTGAGAGAAGCGAAATTATAAAAAATAATTTTGATCTGATATATGCAAATATTAAGGCAAAATGGGTGAAATCTAATCGAACCATTCAGAACTTCAACTCAAAATACGAGGACTGGCTTAATGAAGACACCATCCTGGATATATTGGCAGTAGATAAACCCACCACATCAACCAGAGGAGCAAAAGGAAGGCAAAAAAAAAGTATTGAGGAGTGTTCAATTTTCACAAGAAAGAGGAAACTTGCCGATGCCACCAATAACTTGACCACGAAGCATTTATCGGACGCGCTGTCTATTAAATATACAAAGGATAGTGAAAGAGTTAGGCCACAGATTACAAAATCTGTTGCTGATGCAAGCCCACTGCGACTAAAAAGAATTAAGGAAAGCATTCCCACGCCCACAAACGCACACATTAAAAAGTATGGTTCCGAAGAAGCCTGGGCCTTGTTTGTGGACTTACAACTTTCCAAAGAAAAATATGAGATACTACGAGCATCCTTGATGCGACACGGGGCTGACGTTTTACCAGGATACAAGCATATTACGCAAGCCAAAATAAATTCACGACCACTGCATACGGAGTTTACGGAAGTCTCTGTGAAAGCCAATCTGCAGGATCTCATGGGCCATACAGCAAAACGGTTGTTGGAGAGTCTTCCTGAAAATGAGGTGAAAATTCTTCCTGAGAAACTGACATTGATCAGCAAATGGGGCTGCGATGGATCATCTGGACAAAGCGTTTATAAGCAAAGGATATCTTCCGATGACGCTACGATATCGGACGGAAATATGTTTATGGCATCTGTTGTTCCTTTGCGGCTAAAATCTGATGTTTTTCTACACTGGAAAAATCCACGTCCGTCATCAGTGCATTATTGCCGACCAATAATGTTTCAGTTTGCAAGGGAATCGGCAGAACTCATAAGGATCACGGTGAAGGACATTGAAGAACAAATAAGCAAGATTAAGCCTACAAAGCTGCAAATTGGAGAAGGAAAATATATTGAATGCAATTACGAGTTCCAGCTGACCATGGTTGATGGAAAAGTCGTAAACGAACTGACAGGAACAACCTCAACATTGTCATGGTCGATTTGCAAAAAGAGTCAGAAGAACTTTGGTAATTTAAACGATTCTACAAACGAGGAGAATTACGAATATGGAATGTCACCATTGCACGCAAGGATAAGGTGTATGGAGTTCTTGCTAAAACTGGCGTATACCCTACCACAAGAGGAGGAAAACTTCGATGAAAATACATCAATAAAGGATAAGGAAAAGATCAGAAAGAAGCAAATACAGGAATCTTTTTATAAACAAGTTGGACTAAAAATAGACTGTCCCAAGCACGGATACGGTAACTCAAACACTTCTAGGAGATTTTTTGAAAATAATGAGGCAGTAACTAGAATCACTGGAATTGACAATCAAATCGTGAAAAGATTGGGAACGATCTTGAATGTTTCAAAGAAAATGTCAATTCTACAAAATATGGAGAATATGCATCGAAAACTGCATCTCTTCTAGCAGAAATGTATCCACAGAAGAAGTTGACCCCGACCGTCCACAAAATATGGGCGCATGGTAAAGATATAATTGAGTACCAGTCTTTGCCAATTGGAGAGCTTTCTGAAGAAGCACAGGAGTCTCTTAACAAATTTTATAAAAAATATAGATTGCAGAACACATTCAAAGCATCAAGGGTAAGGCAAAATGAGGACCTCTTCAACATGTTGGCAGCATCTTCCGATCCACTTATTTCTTCCCTACGGCATGTGAAGTCACGAATAGAGTTAGAAAATAATTATAGTTTAGAAATGATTAATCTTTTAGATATGCCTTTTCTTACGAATTGTGATGAATATTTTACAGAAAATTGAAAAAATAAATTTAAAAAAGAAGTAATTTTTTTAATTTATTGGGTAATAATTTAAAACATAAAACCCTAAAGAAAAAAAATAAAAACAATCTAAAAATGTAAAAATAATTTTTTTTAGTTACCATAAAATTGATTTTTGTACAAATTTTAACTTTGATAACCCATAAGTAGGCCCCTACAAAGCGTAGCACCCTTTCCAAACGCTTATTTCATAGGCTGAACAGTTATCTATCATATGCTGTTTAAACTATTCAATTATGTTATTCGGTTCAAAAGATATGATTTTTGCAACGAAAAAACTCAAATGGCGCCACAGTGCGTCGTTCTCAAGAATTTAACATTTCGGAGGCATCATTGAGACGAATTTTGCATAAAGACCTTGGTATGACGCCATACAAAGTCCAATTGGTTCAGGAGTTGAAACCAACTGACCATCCAATGCGTTTTCGCTTCGCTAAGTGGGCCTGCGATCGACTTACAGAAGATGCCGATTTTGCCAAAAAAAAATAACATCTTTTCAGATGAAGCTCATTTTGATCTTGGCGGGTATGTAAACAAGCTAAATTGTCGCATTTGTGGCACAGAAAACCAGGACGCATTCATTGAAAAGCCGATACACCCAAAACGAGTCACTGTTTGGTGCGGATTTTGGTCCAGAGGCATAATTGGGCCATTTTTCTTCGAAAATGAGCAAGGAGTGGCCGTTACTGTCACTGGCGATCGTTATCGGGCCATGTTGAACGAATTTTTGTTCACAAAAATTGAAGAGGGGGATATTGGCAACATCTGGTTTCAACAGGACGGCGCTACGTGCCACAGCATTATCAGCCGCAGAGCTTATGTCGTTTGGCCACCTCGGAGCTGCGATTTGACACAGTTGGACTATTATTTGTGGGGTGCCCTCAAAGATAAGTGTTACGCCAACAAGCCAGAGACAATTGACGCATTAAAGGAGAATATTCGTGAAGCCATTGGTGAAATAGAGCTGCACACAATCGATAATGTGCTTAAAAATTGGACCGATCGTGTAGGCTACTGCATGGCCAGCCGAGGCTGCCATTTGAACGAAATTATTTTCCATTATTAACCGGAAGGATTGTACTTTCAAATAAAGAAGAAATTTGATATAATGTTCAGTAGTTTTTTTTTATAGCATTTTCAAAAAAAAAAAAAAGTTATTTGGCGGACCCTATATAAGAATGAGTATTTTATTTACGTTGTATATTTTGAGCGACAGTCTATAACAGCTTCGTCCAAGCCATATGCTCATTGAGCAAGCTTTTACAAAAGAGCTTTTGTGCTTTCACACCGACTATAGCTATGCCTCATCATCATGATTCTATCAGCCAATCAGATCGCGCAAACAATGCTTGCTTTCTCACTTAGCTAAGAAAACAATGAATAGTCGATATTGTAACTTCATGCAAGTAAGACTACGCTACGCATTAATCAGAATGAACACTCAAAAAATATATTTAATAAATCATGGCAACAAAATTTTCTATTTGCTGAAAATTTAAACGGCGAAACCATATGCATGGTTTGTGATTCCAACGCTAATCGCAATCATAAATTTAATATTGCAAGGCATTATTATATATGCCAGAAAAAATTTTTAAATAATAATTCTGATAGACCGAAATAAGTAAATGATCTAAAATTGAAATTTCAACAGAAAAATATCCCAATACGTCAGCTCCAATATGATACAAATTTCAATGAAAAAATTTCTTTTGTTGTTGCGCTAGGCTTAGCAAAACGATGCAGACCTTTTGAGGAAGGGATTTTTTTCAAAGATCTCTCAAAAGAAAGGTTGCTTAACTGTAAATATTTTTCGAGTAGTTTGGATGACTGCACAGACATAAATAATATGTGTAAACTAATCATACATATGTGCAAAATCAGTAGAAAAGCATCTCCAAACATTCGAAGAAATTCTTTCAGTGGTAATCTTTCATGGTTATGTCAGAGGGGAGACGTTGTATGATGTAGGTAAAAGCAACGTCCTGAATTTATTTGACCAAAATAAATTAAGCGCCATTTGCACCGACGGAGCTAAGGTAAAAATAAGGGTTTGGTGGGATTCCTTAATAGAAATGGCATAAACGTTCCTCCTTTCCATTGTATAATTCATCAACAATCGCTTTTTTCTTAAGAATTGGGTATGAATTATGCAATGGAAATCGCAGTCAAAATAATAAATAGGATAAAAGGAGGTCATAACGCATTGACACGCCGTAAATTTAAAGCTTTCCTTCAGGAATTAGAAGCTGATTTCGGAGATTTGCTTTTATTTACGGAAGTGCGATGGTTAAGCAGAGGTAAATGCCTGGAAAGATTTTGTAATTTAAGGAATGAGGTTCTCGAATTTCTTGAAGATAATTCCACTCCAACTGATGACGAGTTTATTTTGGCCCTGAAAAGTAAAGATTTTAATATTGATTTAGGTTTTTTTATGTGACGTAACTAGACTGCTCAATGAGCTTAACTTAAATCTACAAGGGAAAAATAAAAATATATGTAAACTAGTTTCAGTAGTCGATTATTTTGGAAGAAAATTAAAAATACTTATTGGCAACATAAAAGAGAAAAACTTTTCCAATTTAGAAAAAACTGCTGAAGTTTCTGCAGAAAATCCAAATACAGACAAAATTAATAGCTATGTTGGAATTATTGAAAGATTGTATGAAAATTATGAAAAAAGATTCGAAGACTTTAATTCTATTAAAAATATTTTAGATTTCCATAACTTTCCGCTTATATGTAGTATAAGTGAACAAAATATAGTAGTAAAGAATAATTAAAACTTATGAGGAAGATTTCTCAATTCCACTGCCAGAAGGAGAGACATTTTGGAAGCAAATTTGTAATGAAAAGTACCCCAAAATAAAATATTAGATATTTAAATTGTACTCAATGTTTGGTTCCACGTATAATTGTGAGTCATAATTTTAATTAATTTTAAATAAAAACCGGCACAATTTATCAGATAATCATATTTCAGATCTCTTACGCATAAAAATTTATGATGGAGAAATAAACTTAGATGAAGTTATGAGTTTTCAGGAGGATTAAATAAAAGCTTCGCAAATAAAATTTTTTTGGGTGTACTTTTCAACACAATACAATTGTAAGAGCTTTCAAAACATTAGAGTATGTGTATTTGGCCGTAGCTGGTCTATAACAATGAAAGATTTAAGGCAAAATTACTCCGTATTAGATTATGTCAGAATCAAGTGGGAGTTTCAACAAGCCAGAAAAAACAAAATAACCCAATGTTACAACTGTCAGATGTTTGGCCATGGTTCTAATAGGTGCAAGGTCAAAACATTCTGTGCAATATGTGCCGGTTCACACAAGACTGCGGATTGTAAAGAATCGATTTTAAAATGTGCCAATTGCAGTGAAAAACCCAAATCTTCTTCCGTAGTCTGTCCCAGTAGGGCTACGTATATAGAAATCAGAAAACGTTCAAAACCAGCAACAAGACGTTATATTTCCCGTACTCATAATACTTTGGACCCTGTCAACTATAAAACAAATTTTCCCAATACTCTTCGCCAGAATGCTGCCGAATCTGCAGGGATATGGCATCACAACGACAACAATAATGCAATCAGCAATAATAACAATGACTTGTTCACATTACAAGAAATAAAAAGCTAAACACTAGAGCTAATTACCAACCTTCGAAACTGTCGGAATAAGGCCGATCAATTCGAAGTTATCACAAACCTCGCATGCAAGTTTCTCGCATAATGGCAAATGAACTCAATATTATTACATGGAATGCTAGAGGCATTCGCAACAAAAGTTTGGAACTATTTCATTTCTTAAATAACCACAAAGTGGACACATGTTTAGTATCGGAAACATGGCTGAACTCAAATATTTCTATAAAGCACAAAACTTCGTTGTCTACAGAAACGATAGAGTTTCTTATAGAGGAGGCGGCGTTGCGGTAATTGTTAAGAAGAATACTAAGTACGTTTTATTACCTATTGTTAATACTCATTTTATTGAAAATATTGGAGTCAAAATTTTTACTGATTTTGGTAGCGTAGATATTTTTTCATGTTATTTTCCGGGCGGTTCAGCAGGTACCGATGGCAACAGGAAGCAACTTTTTGCTTCGGATATACGTAGGCTCTGTAGTGTTAGCAATATATTAATTCTCGGTGGTGATTTCAATAGTAGACATCAAAATTGGGGATGTTTAAGGCCAAACAGTTGGGGAAACACCCTAAGTGAGAAGCTTGTATCATGACATGGTTTATCCATTTGATAATTCATATGTGCCCAGCAGTTTCAATAGACAAGGTTCTACTCTTGATTTTTTCTAACAAATCGCACCTTAAATACAAAAGTGACACAACTCAAAATTTTCTAATATTCAGGAGAGGCAAAAAACTGTATATGTAAAAATTATTGTATTATTTAAAAAAATGCAGTTTTATTATGAAAAATGTCCATTTTGGGGAAAGTTTTGCTATTCTTTTTTTTTTAATACATATTGTGTTTGTGGAAATAAAATATAATTTTGAGTAATGACTCTCTGACTGAAATTTTTTCATTTGACTAGTGATATTATCTCAAGTTGTGCCCCAGATATAACGGCATTTTTCCTGTCAAAGAAGATAGTTATGAGAAATAAATTTTTGCAGTAGTTGGATATGTGTACTGCGAATTAATTTATGGGAAAAAGTCAATTTTGGAAAATTTTGAGTTGTGTCACTTTTGTATTTAAGGTGCGAAATATACCGGAAATTATTTCTCCCGCAACTGTTATTAATGATCTCAATTCTGATCACCTACCGGTTCAGGTAAAACTCTTGGATCAAATATCGAGGACTAGTTTTTTTAAACTTGACTATGAAAAAGCTGGCGAGTTTTTCGTAATTATCTTAATACGAATACCAACATTCCCAATTTGGGGAAGATTCCGTAATTTAACGGATTTAAACGAAATGAAGACCCTTAGTAGAATAATAAGTGACGAATTAGAAAAACTACGAAATATATACTGAAATAACTTACTGACTAAATTGGATAAGGGTTCAACTCCATTCTGGAATCTAACAGGAAAAAAAGAAACACCATTCCCATTTTAACTTATAATAACACTAGGTACACCAGTAACATTGATAAATGTAATTTAATGGCTCAAACATTTGAATACAGTCACTCAAATTCTTTTAATATAGGTGCCTCAAATTCTTTTAAAATAGCAAAAGTTATTCCAATACGAAAGCCAAATAAACCTGCAGATAATCCTTCATCTTATCGCCCAATAAGCCTATTGTCCTCTATAAGTAAAATATTTGAGAAAATTATCAATGAAAAGTTAATGCTTTTTATTGAATCAAACAATATCTATCCTCAACATCACTATGGATTCCGAAGGGAACATAACACATCACAATCTTTAGTTCGAATTAAAAACTTGGTAACCAAAAATTTTGATCTTCAAAAATCTACTGGAATGGTATTACTGGACGTCAAGGCAGCTTTCGATTCAGTGTGTCATGACGGCTTAATTTATAAAATGATTCGTTTTAATATCCCTAGTTTCTTGATAAAAATAATCGAAAGTTTTCTTAGTAAACGCTCATTTAAAGTTCATATCGGTTCATTGTGTTCTGAAAGCTTTGATATAGCGGCAGGATGTCCCCAAGGCTCCTGTTTATCTCCCTCATTATACAACCTTTACACCTCAGATTTACCCAAACTAGAAAGTTGTAGCCTATCGGTATTCGCTGATGATACTGCTATTCTATGCTCCGACAGACTATCCTCAAATATTATATCCAATTTACAAAGGGCACTGGACACGTTGACGCAATATTATAATAAATGGAGGATTGGCCTGAATGCTGAAAAAACAAAGGCAATTTATTTCACAAGAAAACGAAAAGCTTCTTACATTGCTCAGAGCAATATATTGTTCCTGAACACGGAAGTTCAATGGGAAGAGAAAGCAAAATATTTGGGAGTACTACTCGATCCAAAATTGAAATTCAAGGACCATATACATTATGTTATAAACAAAGTAAATACTCTCACACGCATACTCTATCCTTTTATTAACAAAAACTCAAGTCTTAGCATATGCAACAAAATGCTTATTTTTAAATTGATTTTTCAGGCAGTAATATTTTATGCAGCTTGTCACATTAAAAAACTACAGGTTGCACAAAATAAATTATTGAAACTGATATTTAACCTTCCTTGGTTCTTTTCGACATCTAGGCTTCACTCTATTTCCAATATAGAACTTGTTGCGTCTAAATTAAATAGACTAAGTACAAATTTTTACTCCATATGCTCTGGATCGGCACATACTCATATTAATGTATTATCTTCATCTTAGGTAGCTAGTAAGTAGATTAAGTAGCTAGTAAGTAGATTAGGTAGATAGTAAGCTGTTTTTATTAAAAATTTATTTAAGTAGGTTTTTTCAAATTTTGCCTCCAATATTATTATAAATGTATATAGTATATATTAAATTTTAAAATTCACGAATAATTTTTAAGAAGAAAAAGTGGAATACTTGTACCATTTATATATAACTTAAAGAGAAATTGTAAAGAAACATATCATCTGAATAAATTGAATTGAATTATTTTTCACAATTTTTTTTTGGATGAATATTTCAAGTTTTTCAGAAAATAAAGATAACAAATTATTTTATTTAAAATGTTTGGGACATTTGGTTTTTTGCGTTTGGCATCCCTAATTTAATTATTTATTATTATAAATTTATTCTCTATGTTTTCCAAATATGGCAATATTTTAATAAAAAAGTTGAGAGAGCTTTTTTTTTTGGTTATTATTTGTTACTCCATCCGACCTATATGGCCGCAATGAAAAAATATTTCGCCAGTTAAAAGAAACTATACAGCCATCTCCAATTAGCACGTTTTAATGCATATAGCCACCTTACACAACCATTATCTTTGCAATGGAGGTTAAGGCGAGCTATTTAATTGGCAAAAACTAAATTAAACGAGAAGTTATGTCATAAAGGGTGATTTTTTAGCTATTATCTTTTTGGCAACACTGACGCACGTTTCGTGTTTTGTTTTATTTTCAAACATCTTCAGTTTGGTCTATAATTTAACCATGAATCGTCTTACAAACGAACAACGCTTGCATGTTATTGAATTTTGTTATCAAAATGCGTGCTCTGTTAAGAAAGTTCATCGCGCACTTCTTCCATTTTATAGTCAGTTTAATCAACCTCATTTTTGGCTCAATGGGTACGTAAATAAGCAGAATTGTCGATTTTGGAGTGAATATCAGCCAGAAGCATTGGAAGAGCTACCAATGCATCCAGAAAAAGTCATAGTTTGGTGCGGTTTATGGGCTGGTGGCATCATTGGACCGTACTTCTTCAAAGATGATGCGAATCGTATCGTAACTGTGAATGATGAGCGCTACCGAGAGATGATATTCAACTTTTTTTTGCCCAAAATGCAAGAGCTTGACTTGCATGACATGTGGATTCAACAAGACGGTGCCACATGCCACACAGCACGCGCAACAATGGACTTATTGAGAGGCGAGTTCGGTGAACATTTTTTTTCACGTTCGGGACCGGTCAATTGGCCGCCTAGATCGTGCGATTTAACGCCTTTAGACTATTTTTTGTGGGGCTATGTTAAAGCTCATGTCTATACAGACAATCCCGCTTCAATTGACGCATTGGAAGACAACATTGAAGCATTTATTTGTGAGATACCAACCGAAATGTTGGAAAGAGTATGCCAAAATTGGACTAAGCGGATGGACCATTTGAGGCGCAGTCACGGTCAACATTTGCATGAAATAATCTTCAAACATTAAATTATATGGACCGTACTATTGATTCAAATAAAGATTTCATGCATTTTTCTGAATTTTATGTGTTTTTTTTTTTTGAAAACTTTCCTATAGCTCTTAAAAAATCACCCTTTATAACCGGAAACGCATGCATATAGGAAACGCATGCATATGTTTCCAATATTTTGTTTACATTTATTATCAATACTCAAACCGAGGTGGAGGGTATCAAAGATTCGGCACAGCCGAATTTAACACTCTTACTTGTTTTATATCGGTAGATTTTAATTCCATTTCAATGAAAGTGCCCAGAATGTCCAAAGTATCAATATTAAGCCTACTGTAGGAAATAGTGTTTTTTATTGCAATGTCAACCCCTATAAGAGAATTGTCATACATAAAATTGTAGTTGTTAAGCGAAACCTTTTTACGCCCTCGTAGATGGCATTCTTGGAAAAAGCATATATTGATTTTATTCGTATTAACAGTGTTTGAAAGGTCGATTTGACGGCTTCTCTCAAACAGAGACCTAACGTTGAAAGTTAAAATTTAGTCATTCTAAGGCCCATGATTAGACTGAATTTTTTTTAGAAGGCGCAAAAATTCGGCTTTGGCTTCTGTTTTTGGCATATTTTTGTAATCGCTTAAAAATATATTTAGTTCTTGCTCTAGCGTGAGCTCTTCTGGCTCAAGAAATAATAACGAGTTTCAGGAAAGCTTCAATAATGGGGGGCGTTGTGATTTATTGTCCATGTTTGTTGTTTTATGAAAAAGGCTTGCAAATGATTTGCCTGGAAGAATGGGTGGGGCAATATATTTGTTGACATTGGCGGCAGCAGCTGATTTTTTCTCTTGCACCTCGCGTAAACGCTGTCTTTTCTTTTGTATGTAATTTTTGTATGATGGGCAGCCACGCCAATTGGCTGGGTGTCCCTCTGCAACTGTCTGGTTTACTTTCATCTGTCTGGTTTACTTGAAGTGCTGCCAGACTGTTGGTTCTCAATGGATGGCAGACTCAGTGATGCCACATCCACACCAGTATCTGAGTTGCACTATGCTGCGTTTTAAGTTGCTGAGCAGATAATGTACTTTGCAAAAACGAATTTGTACTTTGTTAAGTAGATGTTTCTCAATGGGACGGCTATATCGATAACCCTGCACAAAAGACATCACCACGATGTCCAAATGGATATGGTCAAAACGATTATCTGGAACATCGATTTTTTTCGGCGTAATTTTTGCTCTTTGGCAGAACAAACAATTTCGGGACCAATTTATGATTTGTTTTTTTTATTCCAAGCTAAACGTATTTGTTGCGAATTTGTTGAATAGTTGCCTTTCCACTTGTGTGAAAAAGATTGTGTATAAAATTTAAAATTTGTTGACATAGTTTCTCAGGAACATTTGAGCGTACATACCCAGTTGAGATGTTGCAGTATATAAATGATGAATCAAAATGAACGACTTGAAGTTTGAAAGAAGTATTACCTTCCAGTAAGTTTTTTAACCCCTTGTCTCTCCATTCACTATTCGATCAATGGCTCTTCGATTACCGGCATATGCCATGATCCAACAAAAAATCGATTTCCGTTTTAGCCGCAGTAAGTTTGTCATCTGTCTTCGTATATGATCAGCTACTGATTTACCTTAATTTCTTTGTGATGGGTAACAATTTCAGTAGCATTAGACCTAAGAGTTAAAGTTGTTGTAATATTAATAAATTCTTCAAGTAAAGTTAAAAAAACATTTGTCGTTTTAGATAATATTGAAACACAAAACTCAATTGTTGTGCGAATTTCACAACATCTTGTTAAGATCAATAACTAAATTGTAGTGGCTTAAAAAGTCTGCTCCAAGGATCGAGTACAAATTGTTTTACAGTGCTTAGCCTGATCTCGAAATTTGTTATGATACAAGTACAATTGTGTTTCGATTGTATTTGCCTATATCGTTTTGTTGAAGATGAATATTTTCCATCTTTTCCTATAAATTCTTAATTGCCTGACAAATGTCCACCAAAGACATAGGCGCACCAACTGCATTCACTGAAATAATTGTGTCAAAACGTAAAGGTGCTGTAGATACAGAGCTGACCATGTTCTAGTTGGCATCCATCATTTTGTCGGCCATTTTGGCCATTTGTTCCAGAAATATTGTGCAAATGAAGAAAATGTATTATCCTGAGGAAGATTTGTAACAAGATCGTCAATAGATAAACGAATGCTATCCTCAAGACGTACTGAGACAGGATCAAATTTATCTGAGTCACATAACGCAAATGATCTTTCAATTTGCGCAGACCATAGATGCAGATTATCGTTGTTGAATTTCGGAATATGAAACTTACGATGATTTGATCTTGACACGTCATTTGAATTTCCATTAGTATTGACTTCTCGTTTAAAATCTTGCATTTAAGCCAAAAGATTTTCCATTTCCATGCTGACATATTTTTAAAGATTTAAATTAAAAAAATATAATATTTATAATATACATATTTTCCAACGCTCCATTGGTTTCAAAAAGAACAATTTTGTGAGAGAAAGTCTCGTTTTTATCTGATGTAGCACCGTATAATTTCTGGAAAATAAATAATAATAAACTCAAAAGACTACTTTGGGGATACTTTTTGGAATCGATTGAGGGGATTTGTTTGAAAATTTATTCGACCAAAGTCCAAACCCGAATAATTGACAACCCCAATATATATCCTTACGAGTAAAGTAACTATGCAATACCATTTGTTACTGAAATGTGTGAAGTTTTGAAATGTGTGTAGTCAATACATTCCAAAACAAATGGATAAGGCCGAAACCTTAGCGACTCGGAATTCCACTCTTTGTCTTTGTTTGGAAATTATACGTACATATCGGAAACAAGTTCTATAGCAAGCTCCTATTCCAACGTTAAATCGGTCACCTCAGGGAAGCTGTTCTGGTTTCCAAGTTTGCATAACGTAATATAAAGGCCCATTTTTAATGACATACCAGGACTGCCCTCTTTATCCAAAATGGGACTAACAAGGAATAATTTTATAACTTTTTTATTTATTTAAACTCTATGGAATTACAAATATCCTTACAGATTAACATATTAAGTGTATATAAATAGATATAACAAATAAAATAATGACGATTTAATTATTTAGATTAGAATAATTTTACGTTTCAAAGATTCTTTATTTTCGGACAAATCTATGGTGTGGTAAATTCCATTAAATTGCTCACACAGCCGGCGAAATGCATAGTTAGGTCTCGATGGAATGCAGTCTCTAAAAGAAGATGAGATTAATTTAGTGGTACCAACTAATAAATGTTACCCTTCACCAGAAATGTCACAATATTCATTCTGAAGTGACTAAAATAACTTCGCCTTGCATTTCTTCTATAACAGATGCGAAGTTCTCATTTTTAGTACTATCCTTTGAACATGTTGTTCAAGTAGCAAAAGTGCAAGACGCTTACGTTTTAAAACAAAAAAAAAATATAAGTTATGTGGCTCCTGGTTTTCACTACAGAAATCCAAAAAATTTCCGAAATAATTTTTTTTGATGCCATTGTTATTTTAATGATGCAAAGCAAAGAACTGCTAAGAGCACGTTAACTGAGTTGCAAAGTTTAAAATGGTACTGCATTTGATTTGCAGTGTTGTAAAGTATAATTGATTGATTTAAGCACTGCTTTGATGTTGCAGACAAACGTTATGGAAGGCAGCCTATCATTCGATAACCAAAAATATTCACTGTAACCGCATTACCAGCCACAATTTTCAAAGAAGTACGACCTAATTACGAAGTTTGTCAAAAAACTACAGCAAACCGTAATGCGTAGTTGAACCATAAGCCCCAAATTCGGCAATTTGGCTTATTGAAAAATTCTTCACTACCCAAAATTCGATTCTCTAAAATTTTCTTCAATTAAAGTGGTTAGTTTTTACATCAGTTGGATCTTGTAGGGTGCTGATTCAGATCTTTCTAATGATTTTGCTGTAAGATGCTTTTATAAACAACTAGTTCTTGTGAACCATGTCGAATTGATGTTCCCGGGTATCAGTCTCACTATTTTCGTGTGAATGTACGGTAAAATTACGCATGGTATTTTCATTGGGACATCTTTTATAAACAATTCCAAAACATATTTTTTGAACAAATAATTATTAATTATATTATATTATATTATATTATATTATATTATATTATATTATATTATATTATATTATATTATATTATATTATATTATATTATATTATATTATATTATATTATATTATATTATATTATATTATATTATATTATATTATATTATATTATATTATATTATATTATATTATATTATATTATATTATATTATATTATATTATATTATATTATATTATATTATATTATATTATATTATATTATATTATATTATATTATATTATATTATATTATATTATATTATATTATATTATATTATATTATATTATATTATATTATATTATATTATATTATATTATATTATATTATATTATATTATATTATATTATATTATATTATATTATATTATATTATATTATATTATATTATATTATATTATATTATATTATATTATATTATATTATATTATATTATATTATATTATATTATATTATATTATATTATATTATATTATATTATATTATATTATATTATATTATATTATATTATATTATATTATATTATATTATATTATATTATATTATATTATATTATATTATATTATATTATATTATATTATATTATATTATATTATATTATATTATATTATATTATATTATATTATATTATATTATATTATATTATATTATATTATATTATATTATATTATATTATATTATATTATATTATATTATATTATATTATATTATATTATATTATATTATATTATATTATATTATATTATATTATATTATATTATATTATATTATATTATATTATATTATATTATATTATATTATATTATATTATATTATATTATATTATATTATATTATATTATATTATATTATATTATATTATATTATATTATATTATATTATATTATATTATATTATATTATATTATATTATATTATATTATATTATATTATATTATATTATATTATATTATATTATATTATATTATATTATATTATATTATATTATATTATATTATATTATATTATATTATATTATATTATATTATATTATATTATATTATATTATATTATATTATATTATATTATATTATATTATATTATATTATATTATATTATATTATATTATATTATATTATATTATATTATATTATATTATATTATATTATATTATATTATATTATATTATATTATATTATATTATATTATATTATATTATATTATATTTAAAAACAGTTATAAAATACAAATACAAAATAACATAAAATAAAAAAAATCATCTATAATTTACTTTGACTTCTCTGCACCCATTGCAGAGGAAATATGTAAATCCGAGCTTAAATGTTGGCTAATTGCACCAATGTCGGACTCCTTAACGGAAGTTAATACTTCTTGTCCTAAAACTACATTCATTTGGGATTGTATTTCTTGCCAAGCATAATCAATATCTTCATCTTTTGGTTCCATGCCGCAAACAACGAATCGCAAGAAGTGATTACCACGATGTTTGGCCTGAATCATATAGATCTTCTTGCGTTCGGTAATGTAATGTAATAGATCGGTGGTACGTTTATTATCGCCTTTAGGTCTGAAACAAACTAAACCTAAAGTTGTCTTAGTGACCACTTCGAAGCGGGGATCGGACAAAACATAATTTTCAAATCTTTTAGCCAAACCAATGTGTTTACGGACATGGGCTCTTAAGCCTTCGGCTCCTACTGTACGGAATGTTATCCACACTTTTAGAGCTCTAAAACGTCTGCCCAAGGGTATCTGCCAATGTCTAAAGTCAGGTATCTGAGTTTGACCTTCATATTTATGTTTGAGATAGATACGATCTACATTAAAACTGTCCACCACCTTATTGGCATCTTTCAGCCACATGGCACTGCAATCGAAATTCACCATTAAGAATTTGTGCAAGTTAAAATTTAAAGAGTCCACCATTTCCAAGCCATTTCTCAATTCTGTAAATTCTTCCAAAGCAAATGCAGCCCCAGCATAGGCAGCATCAACATGTAACCATGTGTCATGCTTATTACATATTTCTCCCAATGATGCCACATCATCATAAGCGCAAGTACCCGTAGTACCCAAAGTAGCAATACAGATAATGGGAATCAAACCTTTGGCCAAATCTCCTTCTATTGCTTCTTCTAACATTTCACCTTTCAAAATCAAATCTTCACCGGCTGGTAATAAGCGTATGGGTACAGCTGCTAGCACACCAGCTTTTTCGATACAACTATTGCTTTGATCGCTGGAATACGCCACCAATTTGCCTCTTATATCACTCTCTGTCATTTCTGGATATTTTTCTTGTATACGTCTGACCGTATGTTCTCTGGCTGCTATCACAGCTACCAGTACAGCTTCCGAAGCTGAACCTTGTATTATGCCACCGCCAGGACCATCTGTTGTATGTAAAAATTGTTCGGGCAGCTTTAGGAATTTTGCTAGCCAGTCCATGACAACAACTTCAAGTTCAGTGCAAGCGGGACTACAGATCTGCGAAATATAAAGCAAACTCTTAAAATTTTTTCAAACTATATATGCAATAAAAAGATTGCAGATAATGTAATTGAAATCTTTCTTTGTTATTAAGAGAACCAAAAATTGACATGTCTAAAAAATGGGTCATTAAAAAACCATGCATTATATTGGTCAGTAGTGCCAAAATTTTTAAAAAACTTAAAAGAACTATATTTGTTCAATAAAGAAATTTTTAGTCATTATATTAGTCCCCACCTAAATTTTCTACGGGTTTGAATGGAGAATATTTAACAGAATTTTTTCATAAAAATTTCCAATTCCATTACGTATCGCTTTATATAAAATGACATATGGTCAAAAAACAAACTTTAAATCTTATTTAAATGTGAATATACTAACAATGTTTATAAACATTGCTTACCCATAATATCAACATGGAATCATAGAAAAATCGGTTTTTTATAACATGGCTGTGAAAAAAATTATTAAAAATTTAATCCATCGGTTTTTCATTCTGAAATTTGCAAGATAACTTGAGAAAATATATGGGAGTATAACTGTATTTTTTGAAATTTTTTATGAGTGAAGAATACAAATGAAAGTTAAAAGTTAAAAAAAGTAGTGAAATATTAAACAAAAATTAAATAAGTAGAGCCATTACATATTAAATTCTGTTCACTATTTTTGACAAAACTTAAATTTTAATGTATTTTTTTTTATAATACAGTAATATAAATGCTTACATGCCTATGAAATTTTCATGTTTTTGACAATTTTAAAATACGAATAATTTTTTTTTTCTTATTTTATCTCCTTAAGAAAATTATTTGTAATAGAAGAATAAGTCTTTTTGTTAATTGTGGTGATAAACAGATAATATATTTATCCGTTGAAGAACAACACCTGCACATTACCGATTTTCACCAAATTTCAGTAGAGTGTGTTCTATAATAGATAAAAGCTTATATACTAAATTTCAACAATATATATTCATATTTGCGACCTGTAATTTGATTTTAAGTTTTACATGGATATGCTTACGTACGGACGTACAGACAGACAGACGAACGGATGGGCATCGGTAAATTGACTCAGAAAGTGATTTTGTGTCGATCGGTATAATAAAAGGTAGGTCTAGGTCAACTATTTTGGTAGTTACAAAAATCATAATACCCTCAATACATAGTGGTATAGAGCAGGGTTGGCAGACTTTTTTTCAGTGGTACGATCACCTGATATAAAATTATAAGTCTTCCGATCGACCATCTAATTAAAATCATAAATTAATTTATTCTACATAACGATTACAAACAAACTATAAGTATGTTTATAAACTTAAATGTGCATTTATTCATAAACATAAATGTGAAAACTAAGCAAAGTGACAATGTTTATTTTGAAGGATGGTATTTGTGTTTCATCCGATAATATTTCCAGATTTTGTGATAAATTTGAGGTAGTCATTCTTAAACAGCTATTCACATTATAATCAGTATTTATTGTTCATAAAGTCATATTTCTTAACACCGGATACTGATTTGTACCAGCACATCGCAAAAAATTCTTGAAAATTCAAAATTAACTTCCATATTATTCCACTTAGATCTCAGTTGTATCATAGTAAAATAGATTGATTATTTTTATTTTTATAGCTTCTAAAACGGTATCAATGAAAAGAAACATAACAAAATTTCATCGTTACAATGTTTCGCTGAAATTTTAGTCACTTCCATCAGTAAATTCGGAAAATGTTTTGCATTTGCACATTTATCATCTGTATTTCTGTCTTATTTTTATCTTATAATTCTAAACCTAATTTCACATCAATATCTGTCAGAAAAGCCAAGTCCCTAAGCTAGGAATTATCACTCAATTCTTCATACGTCTAATTATTTTCCTTCAGAAAATTTATCATTTCTGGTAATAATTCAATAAAACGATGCTAAACTTAAGTAAGTCACCAAGTTCTGATGTTAGTTCTTTAAATAAACGTTTCTACAATGCTCGTGATCAAATAGAATTAACTATATTTATTACAAATAAACTATTGTTTAAAAACTTTACAAAAAGTGCTTATTGGTAAAAGAGCTTATTGGCAAAGAGCTATGAAGCCGTTATTAACGCCAGTGGTATTGATACTAACTAATTTTTACAAAGGATTTTTTTTCTCAGTTATAAATGTTTTACAACATTATACAAATCTACGCCTCTTGAATAAAAACTCAAGTTCCCCCTCATCTTTAAAATTGTACTTTTTTGATTTTTTTTGTTCACTCACTGCGATGGTATGTAAACTTTTTTTTTATCAACACTTCGGAAATATAAAGAAGAGTATTAAATTCGGCTATAACGAATCTGTGATACCCTCCACACGTTTCAACAGATGGACATCGCCATATCGACACAAATTGTTATAAGGATCAATAATTTTTTTTCGATGCGTTACAAACGAAATGAAACAATGGTGTGGAGGGTATAAAAAAGAATATACTAATTTAATAGTGATGGAGATTGTTAAGCCTGCTAACTTAACAACACGTTTTTGAATTTTAATTTCTGTCACATCCAAACTCTACATTTGAGAATGTCAACTTTTTATACCCTATAATACTATGTGGTCAGGGTATAACGACTTTGTGCTGCTGTTTGTACTACCAAAAATATTTGACCTAGACTCATCTTTTATTATACCGATCGACTCAGAATCACTTTCTGGGTTGATTTAGCAATGTTCGTCCGTCCGTCCGTCTGTGTGTCCATGAAAACCTTGTAATCAAATTACAGGTCGTATTTTTCGACCTAGTCCCCATAGATATATAGCAGCCGATATGAACTTATGCTTATTTTCTATGTCTAGTTGGATCTAAGAGATATGATCTCTAAACGCATGGAATAATATGTCGTATAATCGGACTAGACCGACTATAAATTTCTTACTTGTTGTATATATTTTTTAGTTCATATGGATTGTAGCTCATCTAGGAGTATACTTGCTATTAATTTCCTGAACATTAAATTTAAAAAAAATATTTCAAATATTTTTTCTAACATAGCTAACGTTAGTGTATATTTTTTTGAAATGAATTTTTTTTTATTTTAACCAATATTCGTAAAGTTTTTGAGATCAACCCAGGAAACCTTGAAGATCGACCAGTCTATCGCCTGTCGACGTCTGGTATAGGTTATAAGAAATACATCTTTAAAAATTAATTTAATGAAAATATTAGCAATGAAATATGTTCCCATCACATTGTTGGGTAGAAAGAAATTTAGCAATGCTCAAAGATATTCTAAGAAGTAATAGATAAATATTATCATATGACCAATACGTTGTAGTTTACTGCAATAACAAGTTCAATTAAGAAAAAAATGTAGTTTCTGTCTTGCCATAAGACTGATTCAATTTTTTATTTAATAAACATTGAACTATTCTTAGACATGCCACCCGCCTAGGACATCGCCATGTAAATAAGTGGCAAGTCCCAGAAACAGTTCAAATACTTTTCTCGTTGGGTATTAATTTAAGTGTAATATTTTTAGAATTATAATTGTATTTTAGAAATTATTCAATATTATTCAGCCCGCACTACATCTATTTCGGAAGTAATTAATTGCATTTCAGAAACTCTTACTTAAATCTTGGCAATATGGTATTTTTAAAAATTAAAAGAATTTTCTGTTTACACATTTAAAAAAAAAATTTGTTGAAATTTTCTAAAATACAATCGACCATTTTTGAAAAACAATTAAAAATTTCTGAAATATATCGCAGATGATAATTTTTAAAATTGGTGTTATGTAAAAAACCGAATGAAAATTTCAAAGTTTTTGAAATACATTTCTTAAATTCAATTGTTCGTTTCTGGAATAGAATTAATGATTTCAGAAATATTATTGGAAAGTTGTAGTTTACTTCATTTTGTTTTAAGAACATACTTATTTGTCCACATACCAATTTTTATCTTTTTAATGGCAAGACAACAACATATAAATATATGTAGGAAGAGGTTTTGTTTCACAAAATTTTTTTCGCACAGACTCCATACTTAGAAAGATTGTGTTGTTCAACAGTGTTTGTATAAGTTTTTTCTTATATACATATGTGAGAAAACGGTCTGCAACATGACTGATCTTAAATTATACATGTTGCCAGATGTAACTAAATGTACGAGTATGCCGTAAAAGGCAGGATATGTCTGACACATTGCCGATTTTCCATATACATATGATTCAAGGCAGCACTTTTCTGAGTTTAAGAGAAGTGGATTAGATTTGGCAAGAGTTTTATTAATCTCATCTAGAAGGAAAATCTTAAAATTTCAGAGTTCAGGTTCTGCTTTCTCTTATCCGAATTATCTTAGCAAGAATTTTTTAATTGAAAACATTGAGTTATTAATTTTTAAAAATACTTGTAAGACGACCTGCAGTGTTAACACGATTGCTGGTTGCAGAACCTACAAATTAAGTGCATCAGTTAAAGTTAATATCATTAGTACCTCCTAATAGCACATTAAGATACATTGTTTTGTGCGATGACGTAAAGATGGTATAAAATTATAATGCATAATTAATTTATAAGTAATAGTAACAAATATAACTTATGTATCTAATTATCAATTAAATTATAATAAATTAATAAGGAGATATAGAAAAATTAAATGAAAAAATTGTCAATACTTTCCATATGGTCAAACGAACTCGCAGTTCATTTTGAATTTAAAGTAATTAATAGAAATAAATAACATCTGCAATAATTAATTTGAGATAACAGTTTCATTTTCAAACTGCAAACAATAATAACTTTGCAAAATATATATTTTCATTAATGAAAATCTATTAAATGTTACAAAATATATATGCATATACATACTTACCCATATGAACAGTTTAGTGAATAAATTTTAAATCACGTTTGTTATTAAAATACTAAGTATATTTTTTGATTTTGAATAGTTGATATTATATATACTTGGAAGTGGAAGTCATAATACTCTTATGAAAATTAAAATGATGAATCTCTTAATTGTAATCTTCTGTTCCCAGTGGTCGTCAAATATCTAAATATAAATTTATCGAACGCACATAAATAATTATTTGTGGATTCTTGCGCATGAACTTTTTAAAATAGAAGTTCGATAGTAATTGTCATAAAATGAAATTTATAATATGAAATCACAATCAAAGAGTGAAGTTTTGAAGAAGAAAAGTATTTAAGCGGCATAGACTTCCTAAACAGAAATTTTGTTAAATAAAACCAACCCAACTTGGGTTGGGAGTCACTGACTACTTAAATATAGTGATAATCAAGTTGGTTAAATAAAAAACATGATTATGGAATATTTTTTAATAGCGATTGACAATTATTTTTACATAAAATTGAGCAGAATTGTATACTTTTGTTAACAACTTAATTTCTACATTAAAGATAATAATAAATTTCTCAAAAATTACAATTTTATGCAATCTATAAACTAAAAACAAAGTTTAATATTAAAGATATTGTCATTTAAGAACGAATGGAATATCTCCTCTAACTTTTTCTGCTTCTATCACCAAAGAAAGCAGATCTTAAAATATTTCAAAACCAAATCCTGTAGCTGGAAACTTTGTATTTTGAATGGCACTTGAATTCACCACACATTCGTTTTTATAGGAATTTTTCATTGATTTTACCTTTTTTATATAGGGATTATAGGGATACCTTTTTTATATAGGGACTGGGTCGGAAAATAAACCGATCATGACTATATTTGTTACTTATTTTTTTTCCAAGAACAGACAAAAAACAAATTTGTCATAATTCTTTTTTATAGATTTAAGTAGAGATCGGGAAGCAGCTTTATATGTGGACTATCACTAAATGTAGTCGTACAGGGTTTGTTTTTGGAGCAATAATTAATGAGTGTAATAAACTCACACACAAACCAAATTTGTCCGGTAATTTAATTCGATCGTATAAGGGTCATTTGTTTGAAAATAGGTCCGAAATGCATCGATTAAAAAAAAAAATAATACCTTCATGCTATGACCGACAAAAGCTTATATTCAAAATTTCATAAATGTATATTCATATTTGCGACTTGTAGTTTGATTATGGACACACAAACAGGCGGACAGAGAATCATGCAGACGGATGGATAAACAGATAGACGGATGGACGGATGTCACTAAATCGACTTAGAAAATGAATCTGAGATGAAAAAAAGCACCAAAAGACTAAAAAAGTATGTTTCCTTTAAAAAAATTAATATGTACTATAGAGCTTTTCACCAAAAAGGTGTTAGATTCACCCTCGTCATGATGGTTCGCAAAATTTTTTTTAGTGCTAGCGATAACTGCTAGTGAGCTGGACCATTTTTAAAAAACCAATATAATATTTTAATTTTTTTTGGGTATTAGAGGTAGATGTTAAGATTTTTGAGATCAATTACACATATTTTAATCTCTATTCAATTAAGCGATGACTATTTGACTATTTTTCGATAATTGCGTTTGTTTGTATTTTAAATGAATTTTTCGGAAGAAGAAGAATTCTATGTTTAATAATAGTATTAATAAAATATTAATATCAAACTTCTCGTTTTTTCTAACAGATGGCTAATACATAAAAATTTGCATATCGTTAGTTTTTTGGTATATATCTCTGCCCATATTTCCAAATCAGCAAATTTCGCATCTTTTAATCAGCTTTAAAACGGTAAACAACATTATATATATATATATAATATAAAATATATATAAAATATATAATATATACTATACATATATATATAAAATATTTGCAATATGGCATCAAATTCCATATCCTAAAAAGTCAGTTAACGCGGAAATAAAATATAATTTTTTTTTATTATAAATTTTCCAGATTCTAGTAAAATACTTAGGAACATGGAAATAATACTTATATGTACATTAGATTGGTCGCAAAAACTTTTTTCTTTTATTGATATACTATATGCGCTGTCTAAAATATGAGGTTTGCTGTTATAAATGCGGTCTTCATTTTTTAGCTCGATTCTACGGTGCCTTCTGGTGCATAGTGACACCCAAGTACCCTATGTTATGAAAAAACGCACATTTGGTACTTTTTTTTTATTGCTTTAGTTATAATAATAACTATTCGGTAGAAAAATATAACTCATTGGATTAAAAACAATTTTAATTATCTAATAAGTATTTTTATACTGATTTTATTTTCAAATCTTTAAAAAGTCGGGCCGGAAATCGATTGAAAATTTCAAGTGTGTTTATATGGGGAAAATATGACTCTTTTTTTCAGATTTTACGAAAATTTCGTTCTACACTTTAGTTTTTTCGACAACTCGATATCAGTACTAAGTTATCTCGCAAAGAAATAGCAAATGCCCCAGACCACTTTCGTGCCAAAAAACAAGAGTCGTGAAATTTGACGGAAATTTTATTTATTTATTTATTTTATTTATTTTGACAAAATCTTTGTGGCAGTGTTCGCGCATGGTTTAGCAAGTGACAATCGAACAACTTTGGTATTTAAATTTTATTGGCATTTTTTTTTATAACATTTAAATAAAATATTGAATAAAAGTTATTGAAGACCATGGGAAAAACGGCTGAGTTAAGCTGTGTTGCTAGAGCTTCAATATTGGCAATTTTAATTCTGAGTAAAAGGCATTGCAATTGAATTTAATTTGTCGCCCCAAACAGTGCACTATCAAATTAACAAATTAAGGAACATAATGACACCAGAAGCTTACCTAGATCAGGTGCTAAACGCAAAACAACGCTAATTGAAGACCGAATCCTTCTGCGGGAATTTCACAAAAAAAAATATTCAACTAAATCCTCAATCTGCTGCAAATCAATGGAATCAGTCGGCTAAGAATCCAATCAGTGAGCGTAGTGTTCGGCGAAGTTTAAATGACGGAGATTTTAAAACATACAAAGCAAGAACATACCTCCATATCAGATGTAAACAAGCTGAACAGATTGGCCTTCCCAAAGGACCATCTTCAGAAGTCAAAAGAGTTTTGGAGAAGCGTTCTATGGACAGATCAAAGCTTCTTTGCGTTCAACTCATCAAAACAAAAGATTTTTGTAAGGCTGCCACAGGTACGAAGGCCAAAAAGTGAGCCATGGTGGAGGCTCTGTCAGGTTCTAGGGCTACATTGCGAACAAAGGGTTGGGTGACTTGGTTGCCATCGCCGGCTCGATAAACCAAGGCCAATATTGGAGCACTCTAAATGATAACGCTTCCCTTCCGGTGACAGGTTGGTCGGATAATCATTTATCCTGTAACAGGATAATGTCCCATGCTGCAAAAGCAGGATGATATCCAAATATTTGAATGATTTTGGTGCTACTACTCTGAACTGGGACCCAAAAGCCCAGACTTGAATACCATTGAAAACGTGTGGTCTCTTATCAAACGTAAAAGAATTGGTTATCTACATATAATCAAAGAAGAGACAATTTCCGAGGTCACTTCCCTTTGGAATGAGATATCCTCAGGGGTTCTTCAAAATTTACTGGACTCAGCTCCAAGACGCCTTCAAAAAGTTATTGAAGCCAAAGGGGGCTATACGTTTTATTAACTCATAATCAAATTTCTATACATTTGTTAAATATTAAGCTTCTTTTTTTTAATAATAATAACTTGTCAAAATACTTATGCCAACACCTCAAAATTACTTTTATTCATATCATTTAAATGTTTTATCAAAGAAGCTCTATTGAATTATTTTTACCCTCCACTCCAGTGTATAAGTTTGTCATTCCGTTTGTAATAATTAGAAAAAAAATTTTGGACCCCATAAAATATATATATTTGTGATCCTTATAACAATCGGAGTTGATATAGCGATGTCCGTCTGTCCGTCTGTGGAAATCACGATGGCGGCATCAATCGGGCAGCTAGGGTACTCGCTGAGATAAAAAATGATTCATTAACATCCTGAAAAGTTTGCTGTTTAAAATCGTCCAAATCGGTCGATTAGGGCCCGAGATTTGAATGAAGAACTAAAAAAAGTCTTGAAAAAACATAATTTTCTATGTTGTTCTTGTCACGATCACGCCCTCAATAGGATAGCTAAGGTGATAATTTTTAGTGAGAATGATTCTCCAAATTCATGGGAAGGTTTCTATTTCAAAAATCGTTAAAATCGGTGGAACAGGTACAGGGAAATCTCTGAAAAATTAAAAAAAAATTAAAAATATGATGTTTCTATAGTGTTCTTGTTGTTATTCTAAATGTTATATTGTTGTCATAGCTGGACTTGTTGTTTTTGGGGTCGTTGTGGTAATAATATAATAAAAACTAACCCTTTGTACATTTTTTTATCAACTCTGGTAGAACAATTTAAAAGTTTCCATTGTTTTGGCATCACTAAAAAAATTTACTAGATCATTTCTGTCATTGCCACGAGTGTGCCTGCAAGTTTCAGATCGATTGGGTCACGGGAAAGGGGTTAAAATCGATCCAAAATTTTTTCGACAAGCAGACACTACGAGTTAATATAAAGGGAGTAAAAATTCACCAGCATCTAAAGCAAATAATGCTAAAATACCTAGTTGTTAATAAAAAGAAAACAGTGTAAATTTAGCAAAAAAAATTTTATGTATATTTATTTAAAGAGAAAAATACAAAAATAACGTTTGATGTTGTATTTTTTGTGTGTAATATTTACATATACATACATACACATATCAAATAATACAAATAATTTACATATATTCTATATATGTATGTATATCCATAATAACTGCATGTTAGAAATAAATCGCTATATTATTTTATTTACATAAAATTCTGCAATATTTTGTTGTGGGGAAAATACATTTCTTTTGCATTAACAGAGTGTCACCTCATTTTGCTCAGAGTGACTATGCCACAGTAGATGGCGCCACAATTTTTGTTCTAATTAGCTTTGCAATAGTTATTTCTATTTTAACATGAAACTCAATATTTTCAAATAGATATTATACATAACAATGTTAAGAGTATACACGGGCTGGTCTTTTATTTCATACGTTTTTTCATTATTCTTTTACAAATATGAACATAAGTTTGGCATATTAACTTTTTGTTGTCTTTACAAAATAGAGTTACCGAGTTATCAATGAGTTTTTTGCTTTCAAAAAAGTTCTACATAGTTATATAGAATTATTATTCTGCTTTACCTACAAAATATCTGATTGCGATTACATCTAATTTTTAAGAATTGTTTATAATTACTAAAGCATTATTATTCACATAAATACAAAATTGCACTTTTTAAATTTTCCATTCAAATTTAAGAAAATATCAATTCTAAAAACTGGAATTAAAATTTCCAATTATAAATTACAATTAATTGAATTTCAGAAAATCATATCAAAACGTCGGAAATTATAATTTTAAATTTAGAAGACATCAATTGCATCTTTAATATACATATAAATTTTATTCGTTAAACACAAATTGAAATTCCAAAAAAAAACACCAGCTATGTTTAAATTTAAAAAATGTTTACATTAAAAAAAAATATTGGCATTCAGGAGAAATTAATAACTTTTCAGTAACGTCTTTTAACGATTGTCGAATCGTTATTTCATTTTGAAATAAATAAACAGAAATATTAGTAAAAAAAAAATAGAGATATTAAACATAAACATAAAATCATCCTGCCAAACACGAAGTAATTTGTTTTTTTCTATTCTTCTTTGTGTTTTTCGTTTATTTTAACAGAGATGCCACTCGTTTACAATTTAAATAAATAGAAAAATAGATTTGTCGACTGTCGTTAAGATGTGTGTACTTAGTGAATCACTTAATCCTCAGTGCAAACAACAATAGCTGTCGATATATTTTGCGATTGTCGGATTGTTGAAATTCTGTCGGATCGTTGAATTCGCACTACAGAAAACATTAATTTAAATTCAATGAATTTTAGAAAACCTCAAATGATATTTAAGAATTGCGAACATAAAAATTGTTACATAAATAAACGCAATTTGATGAGAATGTTATTTATACATATATTATTTTTCACAATTTTTTTTTGGATGAATATTTGAAGTTTTTCAGAAAATAAAGATAACAAATTATTTTATTTAAAATGTTTGGGACATTTGGTGTTTTGCGTTTGACATCCCTAATTTAATTATTTATTATTATAAATTTATTCTGTATGTTTTCCAAATATGGCAATATTTTAATAAAAAAGTTGAGAGAGCTTTTTTTTGGTTATTATTTTGTTACTCCATCCGACCTATATGGCCGCAATGAAAAAATATTTCGCCAGTTAAAAGAAACTATACAGCCATCTCCAATTAGCACGATTTAATGCATATAGCCACCCTACACAACCATTACCTTTGCAATGGAGGTTAAGGCGAGCTATTTAATTAGCAAAAACTAAATTAAACGAGAAGTTATGTCATATAAGCGGAAGCGCATGCATATAGGAAACGCATGCATATGTTTCCAATATTTTGTTTACATTTATTATCAATACTCAAACCGAGGTGGAGGGTATCAAAGATTCGGCACAGCCGAATTTAACACTCTTGCTTGTTTTTTAGTTTATATTAGCAATACCTAAACAAAACAAAAAAAAAATAATTATATTCTATAAAGACAATCAAAAATTGAATACAAAAATGCATCACTTTTTTTTTGTCAAAATAATTATGCCGACTAGTACTCAGACATGAAGTATTGTTTTATTTTAATAGATATAGAGACAAAAAAAATGGTTTTATGTTACTTCTTTTTATATAAATATATATAAATATATAATATATATATAATATTATATATATATATATAATATATATAATATATATATAAATATAAATATATAATCATTATTTATTTTTATTAATTTATTTAATTTTATTAAATATGTGTCGTGATGTCCAGTTTTTTATCTTTAAATTTATTAAATAATAATAACCTGACAATATAAGTTTGGATTAGTCGTAAGTTAAACTATTGTTACTAATATAACATTACGTTGATATATTGTTTTATTTTAATTTTTTGTCGCCAGAAATTAATAATAAAAAAAAAATTTATACACTCCTGATGAAGTTCATAAACCGTCAACGAAACGTAGAGTAGAGATGAAATAAATTTTGTTTTAATTTATTTTATTTAAAACTTATAAGCTGACCATCATAGCCAAAAAGAAGTAACATAAACTCAAGATAACTGGTCATAAAACAATTTAAAAATGGTTTTAATTAATAAAAATTCGATTTTTAACTATATATGTAGCTTTTTGAAAAGATAATTTGATACTGACATCGACTCATATAATAACTTGTCGAAAAAATTAAAGTGTAGAGCGAAATTTTCGTAAAATCTGAAAAAAGACATATTTTCCCCATATAAACACACTTGAAATTTTCAATCGATTTCCGGCGCGACTTTTCAAAGCTTTGGAAATAATTTTAGCATAAGCCAAAAATTACCATTTGGGTTCTACTGGGATCATCCCCGTAACTAGAACTATATTTAAACCAAATATCAAGTTTTCAGTTCATAAGGTGGCTTAAAAAAATTTTCGGGAATAAATAAAAATCCCATAAAAATAATAGGAAATTATGTACAGAAATATTAAAAAAATACTTTTCTAACATAACGAACACCAAATATGCTTTTTTCAGCTTTCTATGACATCAGGCTTCAGAAGAATGTTTAATAAATTAATCACTCAAACAACAAATAGGGATTTATAGGGAGAAATGTAAATGAATGATCGTAGAATGTACCTCAGCTTAATTTAAGGCGGTGATTTCTGGCTATTCAATAAACCTAAAAGACACTCAGGAAACACTGTTTTGAATCGATAGAGGAGATAAAAGCCGGATGGCTGTGTGCTTGGAAGGCCATTCCAGAAATCGACTTTAAAAACTTTTTCGAGGATTGGTAAAAACCTTGGAGGAGGATTTCTATCAAGGCGATGATATTGATTTGCAAGAATAAATATGAATTTTTATTTTATAACAAAAGTCAACTCTTTATTTGAACACGGCAATAAAATCACGTTTGCTTTTATGTTCACTAATGTTACATTTTTTCATGAGAAATTCCCTGATCGTATACTCTCTCGTTTCGGTGATTAGAATTGGCCACTAGATTATTGAACGCAAAGATTATTTGAATTCAGAGGTCTACGCCAAAAAACCCACAACACCCGCGCATTGAAGGAGGAAATTCAATGCTGGATCAAGCCACATTTATGCAAAATGATCATGGAAAATTTCTACAAAAGAATGCGTATGTGCCAGCAAAACCGTGGAGGCTATTTACTCTAGTGTTGTTGCATACATAACCTTATCCTACGTATTTGATGATTCAATAAAAAATGAAGTAAGAAACTTATAATCGGTCTAGACCGACATTAATATACCCTATACCATACGTTTAGAGACCCTATATCTTAGGTCCAAATAATTAGATATGGAAAATAAGCATAAACCAAATTTAAGTGGATTGTAATTAGTTGTTTTGCCTTCGGATGATATATTTATATTGGGACTAGGTTGAAAAATGGACTGATCCTGACCACATAGTTTTTGCAAAAACATATACAAACCAAATTTGAGAAAAATCTGTGCAATATTTTTGTTTTTTGATAGATTTAAGTGAAGATCGGGAACCAGCTTCATATGAGGGCTATGACTAAGAATTGTCCTATAGGGTTTATTTTTGGACCACTGATAAGAAGATGTAATAAACATACACAAACCCAATTTGACCGAGATCTATATAATAATTTGGATTTTACGGCAATTTAAGTCGATCTCATAGGGGTCATTTGTATGGGGACTAGGTCTGAACAGGAACCGATTTTCACCACTTTCAATGGCGTTCATCCTATGGCCGATAAAAGCTTATGTACTAAATTTCATCAATATATATTCATATTTGCGACCTGTATTTTGATTACAAGGTTTACATGGACAAACAGGCGGACAGACGGACATCGCTAAATTGACTCAGAAAGTGATCCGTATAATAAAAGATGGATATAGGTCAAACACCAGCACCAAGTCAAGGGTATAATTATAACGTAAACATAAATAGTGTGTTTTCTGTTTAATTTTGGGATATAAGTGGATATAAGGGTCAATTTTATTTTCAACCATTAATTTAATTAAAGCATTATGGAGAAAAATATGCTACGAAAATAAAATATTGCTAAAAAAAACACCCAAATCGATTTGTTTTTGTTTTTAAGTAATGCTAACTAAAACTTTTGGCAAATAAAAATGAATAAAAGAACTGTTTATATTCACTTTCAATAAATTAAAAGCGATAGTTAATTAAAAAATATTATGCACGAGCGAACGCGGCCCACGAACTAATTTTATGCGGCCCCATATAAATTTAAAAAAAATTACAAAATATAATTTAGATTTAATTAAAAAAAAAAATTAAAACATTAATACCAAAATTTCAAAGTATTGTTCAATAGGGCCATAAAAATGATACAAATCATTTAAATGTAACGTCTGTTAGCATGCTTTATTTTTTCTATCAGAAACAATGTAGCATGTACAAAAAAATGCATTTTAAAAATTGTATGTTTGCAAAACATACTCATGATTTGAAATGCAAACGACAGAGCATAATAATTTTTCTCTATCGTTTTTTATAGTTCATTATTTTCAGGGTTGCCAACTTTAAAATATCAAAATACCCTTAACCGACAAAAATCGCATAATTTGAAACAAACACTATATTTTCCATTTTTTATTTTTGCTTTTTTCAGTGAAAGCCCTGTTGTCCTGAATGCAGCAGTCCCGATAATTAAATGTTTCATTAAAGCTAGATATTTTTTTTCTTTCGGAACAGAAATTTTCTTCTTTCAATCCATTTTTAATGTGAAGTAAAGCATTAACTGAATGTAATGGCAATGGGTTTTTATTTTGGATTAGCGTTTGAATAAGAAAGCGACAAAATTTTAATATCGAGATTAGCTACAGCTTCAATGTGGATTCATAATTTTGCCATTTCATCAGGTGGATTATTTGCCATCCATTTTCATTCAATACTTGACAAAATTTCAAAATTAGATGTGTTATGTGAGTTATGCCCCCACATTTTACAAATATTAATTTAAAGTTTTAGTTGATAAGCTTTTATATATTATTCTTTTTAATTTGAAAACATGAAATAGAATTAAAACGTAAACCTTCAGTTACCATTAAATTTTTTATACCTATTGTACCAGCCATTGTACCAAAATAATTCAATTGAACTTTAAAATTTTGTTTAAAAAATTTAAAAACTAAAATTGGCAAATTGGACGAGTTTTTAATTATATCTCATGTTCATTTTATTGAAATTAACTGGTTATACTCAACATATATCGGTCCCGCTTTTTACTTTTAAGGAATTAAAATGGCATCAACGAGCAATAAATAATATAGGTGATGAAAACAGAAAATTCCAGTCCGAACGGACACACAAATTCGGATTTGTTGAAAATAAGGACATACCTATGTGCCTCATTTGCAAAATTACTGTACCACATAACAAACTTTACTATTTAAGTAGACACCATGAAAAATTTCACTTACAATTTGCCATAGATTATCCCCTTAATACTAATCTTAGAGAGACTAAACTGAAGGTATTGCAGTCAAATATTGAAAAAGAACAGAACATTATTTCGTCTTTTAGCCATGGAAATGATACATCACTTGAAGCAAGTTACATAATAGCTCGGATTGGAGATATCAGCACTTTTATTGAAACAAGTTTAAAAAACGATCTAAAAAATTCTGCAGCATTTAGTTTAGCTCTTGATGAATCCACAGATGTTAGCGACGTTTCTCAAATGGCGATCTTCATTAGGTCTGTATCAGTTGAATTTTATATCACTGAAGAAATGTTAGACCTTGTAGCTCTTTCTGAAACAACGCGAGGCATTGATGTAAAAAATGCGCTTTTCGAAGTAATTAACAAATTTGAATTGCTACGAGATAAACTATTTAGTGTTGCCACAGATGGAGCACCTGCAATGGTGGGTAAAAATTAAGGTTTGATTGGTCTTTTAAATAAAGATCCAGATATCCCACCTTATCTACCAATTCACTGTATTATTCATCGGGAGCATCTTGTTTAAAAATTTTTTAAATATAAAAACGTTTGGAAAGTTGTGGTAGAAATTGTAAATTTTTCGTCAGTTTAAAAATTTTATTATGGAGTTACAAGAAGTTGAGGAAAATAATGAGTTATCAAGCGATGTCACCATTTTGTCCATAGTGCGATGGCTATCCATTTCTAATGTTTTGGATCGATTTGTTAAGCTGTTACCCACAATAAAGTTGTTTATAAAAGATACAGGGAAAATATATCCAGATCTGTAGAATGAAATTTGGATTTCAGATTTAATGTTTTTTACTGACACAATGAACCATCTTAAATCGCTTAATCTGAGTTTACAAGGCAAAGACAAAACAGTGCTTGATTTGTCACGATCATTGTTAGGCTTGAAAATGTTTCACAAATCAACTTCTCTAGTTGGATTTTGGAAACTTGTTAACGAAATCCAATATCCACAATTGAAAAAAGGTGCTGCTCGTTTATTTTCAATGTTTGGCACAACGTATTGTTGTGAATCTCTATACTCCACCATGAAAAATTTTAAAAACAAAAATCGTTCACGTTTAACAAATCAACATCTTACGGAAGTCATTCGGACAACTTTGACAAACTACACACCCGATTTTAAAGAAATAATCAAAAATTCTTCCTAATATCTTTTTTATTTTTTGTTACCTATATTTTTATTTTATTTTTATATAATTCCTTTTTTTTATTTTATTTAAAATGACATTCTTTGATCTCAGAAAATTTTAAAATATAACATTATTTTTATAAATACTAATAATATTTCAGAATAAAATTTATTTGTAATGTGTATGAAATGAATTAATATATTTTATGTTTGTTTAAAAATTGTTTTTTTTTGCTTTTTTGTTTGAAAATGAATATTTGTACAGAAATAAACTAGTGCGGCCCACCGTTAGTAGGTAAAATTCCAAATTTGGCCCAACAAGCCATTTACGTGCCCACCCCTGGTATATATAAATATACATGTATATGTTTATATCTATGTTCAATCAGGTGTTTTGTTGTTAATCAAGTCATCATAGAAGATGTGTTGTTGTGATTGTTATGAGTATTAAAACAAAAAATTAAAAGAAAACATGTTTCACTCGGTGAAAGTTCTTTCAAAAAATAAATAAAAAAATAAACACTTATTTTTTGACTGCAGATCAAATTGACAAACAATAACAACAGATCACAAATAAATGTAATTAATACCTTATAATTGAGAAACTGCCTCACTTTAATGTAATGAAATAATGATTAAGATGATGTTGGAGTTGCCAATTTTTATATAAATAATGTTAATAGTAATTTTTCAAAATAATATATTTTTTAAAGGAAAGTTCCTTTTTTTCTAAGATAAGGCATTAAGCTACTTTTTTGGGAAAATGTACTTCTTAAATAAATGGTATTTTTTTTAATGTGAACTACTTTTTAATTGAATAAACTTTTTTAATATAATAAAATTTGTAAAAAAAATAGTCTCAGAAGAAAAGTATTTTCTTAAATTATAATGCTAAAAAAGGCAATTATTAAAAAACACTTTTTAAGGAAATGCAGTTTTTTAAGCAAATTTACTGTTTTAGGAAAATGCGCTTTTTAGGGAATTGGTTATTTTTTTTTAGGAATATGTACTTTTTTAAGTAAATTTGCATTTTTAATTTAAATTTTCAAGAAATGCTATTTTTTAGGACAATTTAGTTTTTTTTTTTTTTTTTGAGAAAAAGTACTTTTTTTAAGAACAACTATTTGTCAACAAAAGTCATTTGTGATGAAAAAGAGTTTGTAGAAAAAGAACTTTCTAAGAAAATTTAATTTTTTAATAAAAAGCTCCTTTGTAATAAAAGGTATTGTTTTAATAAAAGGCACTCTTTTAATAAAAGGTAATTTTTGAATAAAAGGTAGTTTTTGAAGAAAAGATATTTTTCGCCAAAATGTACGTACCTTTTGAAGAAAATTTTCCTTTTTGAGAAAAGTAATTTTTAGGGAAACGTACTTTTTAGGAATTGGTTAATTTTTAAAAAGGATATTTGAAGTCTTTCTAGGAATCTACATATTTAAATTACTATTTCTATATCATTATATCCAGAAAATACTAGTCAATTATACCATTTGCCACTTTTTTTGCCTATTTTACTCTCTTATTGGAATGGGGGGCGTAATTTCCCAAAATTCCGTTTCGGCGTATGTTTGTATGTTTGATGGAATCTACATTCCTAGATTCATTTATTTAGAAAATAAAAAATATATGATTTTTCCTCTTTCTGGCAGCACCTAGTTTTTTAAAAAGAAATTTTTTTTGGCTAATGTTTGTTTCTCTGTCGAGTCTTCATACAAAATTTCATAAGCCTACACTAAATTGTTTAGAAGATATAACAAGTATCGTTTTCTCCTTTTTGACATTTTTACCACCTAAACACTGGAATTTCTAAAAATTCCATCTTAGTGGATCTTTAGTTCCAAATAAATTTTAGAGATACACCGTGACTCAGTGATAAGCGTTACTATATGAATATTAAGATAGTTACGTCAAAATAATCATTTGAAAATTATACAAAAAATATCCAACTTATAGAAATATGAAAAAGGTGACAAATGTCTAAATACTACATAAAAATTCTTGCAAAAATGTATCACTTTAACTTATGTGATAGCAACTCTTAATTTTAATTCTTTTTTTTTATAGCAAAAAACTTTTTAAAACAAACACATACCCAACTAAAACCGATAACGCTAAATCCATTACACAACATATCACCAACAATGGATGGATACGAAGAGGATGTGGGATAATAAGCATGCATATTTGGTGATTGCCAATGCGTCATGCCGGGCTTTATAATATTATCAATATCCTTTAAAACATCCCGCCAATCTTGTGGTTTTTCTGGTATATCTTTGGGCAATAAATCGTGCAGATAGCCAGGTTGCACTGAAGGTAAGACATCACTTTATTTTAGAGAATATTCAAAAAGGAAATTACATGTGACTAATTTAAAACATTTTGAATGGTTAACACAATTTCAATACCAATCTCGAATATTTTCCATATAATCTGCTATGTAATCTACAGCAGCTTTTCCAAATTCTCTAAAGGTGTTGGCATCCATCTTTTTTTGTTTATTTATTTATATATACTTTTTAACTCAACACTTGAAGTTTTACGTTCGCGATTTTCTTTAAAACTTATAGTTATTAACTTTGGAAGGTTTGCGGACAACTATTAAGATTTTTTATTAAGTTTAGTGTTTATAAACTGAATTTTTTCAGTTAGTAAACGAAACACTAAGAGAAAGAGAGATAAAAAGTACTTGAGAAAGCTGTTCTGTACTTTCTCTGAGACAAAACCAAATAGCCCTACAAGCACAGTGGGCATAAGTTGGATATATCGGTACTACAAACAGTATTTTAAAACCCACAGTCAGCTAAGTGTGTCTTGTAACACGACTACAAAAAATAAATTCTAGCAGATGTTTTGTTATTTTAGCAAATATTAAAAAACATCAGCTTTTGTTTTTGGTTTCTTAATCACAGATGAAAAAATATATACAACTTCGAAATCAATTATATAAGCTTAATAGAGTTATACATGTCAGAGTATAATGAACTCGTGCTGCTGTTTTGTGCCATAAAAATAATTTTTTTTTATGTGCTTAAAAATATATTTAAAAAAATTAATAAAAACAATACGTAATTTATTTTAAAAATGCAATATTTTATTTTAAAAAAATATTAATATAACATGGGAAATACTGAACAACTTGAACAAAAGTTTAAATAAAGTTAAATTAAAATTCAATACAAAATTTGCATGAATTTCATTTTACATATTAAAAACAATTTTCAATACATAAAATAATTTTGATTTTTTGTTAATTATAGAATTAGTATTGAAAATAATTTATTTATATTAACTACAGTTCAAAATATATATGTGATAAATAAAATATTTTTAAGATTAAGTAGTTACAAAAGAAAAGCTAATTTATCATATTTTGAAGGCGGTTAGATTTCAATTCTATTCGATATATTTCCATTTCACCTTTTTATACCCTATACCACTATGTGGTTTGGGTATAATGACTTTGTGCTGCTGTTTGTAACTACCAAAAATATTTGACCTAGACCCATCTTTTATTATACCGATCAGCTCAGAATCACGTTCTGAGTCGTTTTAGCTATGTCCGTCCGTCCGTCCGTCTGTGTATCCATGTAAACCTTGTAATCAAACTACAGGTCGCAAATATGAATATGTTTTGATGAAATTTGGTATATAAGCTTTTATCGGCCATAGGATAAACGCTATTGGTGAAATTCGGTCCATGTTCAGACTTAGTCCCCATACAAATGACCCCTATGAAATCGACATAAATTGCCATAAGATCCAAACTATCACTTAGATCTTAGTCAAATTGGATTTGTATGTGTTTATTGTATCCATTAATTAGTAGTCAAAAAAAATCCCTATCTGACAAGTCATAGGCCCCATATAGAGCTGCTTCCCGATTTTCACTTAAATCTATCAAAAAACAAAAATATTGCACAGATTTTCCTCAAATTTGGTTTGTGTATATTTTTTCAAAATTTAAGTGACTTTACCAAATACGGTCATGATCGGTCCATTTTTCGACATAGTCCCCATAAAAATAAAGCACCCGATATGATCTTTTTCATATCTGCAGCCAAAAAAATTATTAACAATGGCACTCAAATTTGGTTTATGCTTATTTTCTATATCCAATTAGTTGGACCGAAGAGATAGGGTCTCTAAACCATGGTATAGGGTATCGTATAGTCGGTCTAGACCGACTATAATCTTACTTGTTATTTTAACACTTTTGACGTTGTATTCTATTCAAGTTTTTGGTTGAGATTTTATTGTGTGTATATTAATGCATTTCACAAAAAAAGTCTTTTTGATTTTTCAACTCTTAAGCGTGGTATGAATTCTTATAGCCCAAAATAATATTGAAATTTTTTTAGATTTTTTGGAGGTCGGGGTCGCTGAAATCGATTTTATCCAAAAAATAAATTATTCAATCTGTTAGATAAGCCTTAAAAAGACCTTTCATTTGTAACCAAAACATATATCAGTGTCACTTTATGAGTAATATTAGAAAATAAATAACAAAAATCTTATTTATACCCCATTGCATTCCCCAAAAACATGAGATGTGTACCAAAATATCCAAATTTCCTGATGGAGTTAAAAAAAACGCATTCAATTTTAACTCCAAATATTGTCAATTTCTCGAGTATTTGAGGTTTGAACTTGGAAAGTACTTAATTTTTATTTGAATGCCATCAAAGTGGCCCCCAAACTAATAATTTCTACCCCGGATAATTTTTATTGGTAGCCTGGTACTCCTTAAAACCGATTTCTCTGATTATGTGAATATAAAGTAGAGAGAAAATAACAAGGAAGAGTGTTAAATTTTGTTGTAGCGAATCTTTGATACCCTCCACCCGTGTCTTAAACAAAATATAATAACCAAGGTTGTCAAAACTAAGAGAGAAAAAAGCCTAGATTTCAAATTATAATGGCTAAATTTTTAAAGTGATGTCTTAATTAATAAGATAATTAACAAAAATTTTAGGTATTTTCGAGCTCTTCTAATTCAGTTGTTTGCTTGTTTATTGGCGATGCATACAAAATTGTTTGCTTGTTGTTGTTTTTATTTTTTTTTTTATGAGAACGTTCACATGTAACTGAAAAAAAAAAACAAACAAAAACAACAAGCAACAAAAATGCGTATGAATTGCTGATACATATCTATGTTATGTTTATGCACATGTTCTGAACGTAAAAACATTTTTCACAATTTTTATACCCTATACCACTATGTGGTCAGGGTATAATGACTTTGTGCTGATGTTTGTAACTACCAAAAATATTTGACCCAGACGCACCTTTTATTATACCGATCGACTCAGAATCACTTCCTCAGAATCACTTTCTGAGTCGATTTAAGGATGTCCGTCGGTCCGTCCGTCTGCCCGTCTGTGTGTCCATGTAAACCTTGTAATCAAACTACAGGTCGCAAATTTTTCTCAAATTTGGTTTGTATATGTTTTTGCATAAAATAAGTGACCTTACCAAATACCTAGCCCTCAAATAAATTTAGTATCCGATATGATCTTTGTCATATTCAAAGGCAACAAAATTAATAACAATGCCACTGAAATTTGGTTTATGCTTATTTTCTATATCCAATTAGTTGGGCCAAAGAGATACGGTATCTTAATGCATGGTATAGAGTATCGTACATATAGTCGGTCCAGACCAACTATAATTTTCTTACTGGCTTTTATTTACAGTTTATCGGAGTATTTTTATATTTTCGTACGTCTTTCCTCACATATTTAGTCTAGACGCTCCAAATTCATTGTCAAACTATAAAGAACATAAAACAAACAAACAAATTATAAAGAACATTTTAATCTTAACTAGTGTGACCCACTCGATCTATTGCGGATACGAAAATGTTTTCAACAGGAAGACAGACAGACAGACGGAAATCGCCAGATTGAGTTCTCCATTTATGAGGATCAAGAATTTATTCAGCGACGCCCTACCGGCTCGACACCGAATTGCGTTACGAATAATTCTGTATATTTTTAATGCTATAAATATGCATTGAGCATTATTCCCCAAAATGGAAAGCTTCTTTCGTTGCAATAATACCTAAACCAGACAAAGATTACATGAAGGACGATTCGTATAGACTAATAAGTTTATTGTCTAACTTGTTAAAATTATACAAAAGAATTTGAGTAAAATATCTCTACGGTAAAAGTCAAATGACCTAATACCTATTAGTTTTACATGGCAATATCATAGGCTGTCTAAATTGGCTGCTTGTGGCATTTATGTATTAAGTGTGTGACAGGCCACAAGTGAACAATTTAATCAGCCTATGACATCACCATGTAAATGTGACAGGTCCTTCGACCGATTCGAATGACTTTTGACGTAGGGAATTTATAGAAAACCAAATTGATTTTAGAAGAAAACACATCACCACTCAGCAAGTTCAAAGAATTGTTAGTGCTAAATATATGAAAAACCTTTTAGGAAAGAAATCAATACTGTGAAGGGTTTAGAACGAAGAACAGACATTGCTTCCAAACACTCACAAGCTAATGGAAAGCTATATAATTAATAGAAAATTCGATTTTAAAGAGAAAAACTTTGTGAACTCCTTCCTAGATAGTCAAGTTGGTAAAATACAGGTTAGTACATTGTAATAAATGGTAGTATAAATCATAGTCAACTAATTTTTAAATCGTAAACTACTTAACATTCAATAATTCTAATAAGAGATTTTCCATCTGATATTCTTACATAAGTAGGCACGATTACTAACAGTTTCCATTTCCTATAGTCTCAAAACCAGCGGACCTTGTGAATGTTCTTAATGGCCATGAAAAATGTGTGTACAGCTAGGATTTGGTAGTCAGTGATTACTTTGAAATTACCACTTTTCAACACCTAATAGTGAAATGCCGGAAATGAAATACTAAAAATACATGAATTATTTTAGACGTAAAATATTTTTATATCAACTGTACATAGAAAAATAAAAATACATGAATGCAAATTAATGATGCATTTAAGCATGATTTAGCATTATCACATTACAAAATGATTATACTTTTTTGCAATTATTTTTTCATTTTACTGTTAATTAACAACTTTTTTAAAATAATATATTTTATTACTTACCATTAAGAGCATCAGAGGCGTTTTCTAAACTAAAATCCACGGTTTACGATACTTCGAAAAACTTCGTTCAGCTGTTTTATTTGATTTTGACCCTTTTTTAATATAATTATAAAAATTTATAAAAATTGCACATTTTTCTTATCTTTAGGAAATAATTTGTAGCTGCGATTTGAAATAAATGGAAAATACTATTGAAATAGATAAAAATTTCGACACTGCTCTATATGTAGCATTTAAATGACCTTACGATCTACAAAATAACTGAAAATGTTAATTAAAACAAATGAATATACACATCGAACTATATACATTTTCAGTTGAATCAAAAGAGTAATTTATTTTTAAATAGTAAAAATAAAACTGACGAAGTAATAAAACATCAAACAAATCGATTTTATTTACCGAAAAATTTTTAACAACAAAACAGTAAAAATAAACGATTTTGTCGTAGTTTTTCGTTTGTTTTTTAATAACTGAATGGAAAGTACAACAATGCATATAAATCATTTGAATTAAAATAAAATTGTTTTTAAACATTTCTAGAAAAAATAATAAATTAATTCAAAGGATATTTTCCAAAGACGGGAAATAAAATTTTCAAACTTTCAATCCAAATATTTCTCAAAAAATTATATAAAAATATCAAAAAACGCAAAATAGAAAATATAGAAAAACCTTTTGTATTCACAGAACGCATTTCTGTTCGGGTGGACGGACAATGGAGTGAACAATTTTCCTCCTTCTTCAAAAAAAAAAAGTAATAAAATAAATGGTGTCATTGAAAATGAAAGAAGCAATCTTTTTGAAAACTATTTTAAAACCCATTACGGAAATGAGTATTAAGGCGTATCCGAGCTAAAAATTATTAGTTTAGAAGGTTCAAACCTCAATAACTCTAGAAATCGGTAATGTATTATCATGAAATTAAAAGCTAAAACTGATCTGACTCTTGCTCCTTAATGAAAAATAGTGAAAACTAAAACAAAATCATTTTTGTCTCTTTCCCATTTCAACGTCTCTTCACCAAGATATATGCAGATTTCATAATTGTAGAAGTGGGTTCACATGAAAGATATTTCGAAAATCTAACATGCCCATAAATTATTTTTTTTTTGTAGGCTGCCACTGTTCGGAACTGATTTATTTGGTTATGTGAAAATAAAGTACCAGAGAAAAAATATATGTTTCATCACCTCAATATATGAATAAAACTATTTCCGCGCCGAACTGAAATAATCACAATAACATTTTGGGCCATAACAATTCATATACCGAAGCATATTAAAAAATATAAAAACATTTCCATTTCTTTACTTGTAACGTTAGGAGATCTTACAATCACAAATGATTCTACATGCAGAGTGAAATATGCAGCTTCACTGACTGTTTCAATATGATAAGGATGCGAAACAGCTAGTTGATAAAATTCTTGATCGGCCTAATTTGAATCCGATTAAATTGTTTGAAGTACTATTATCCAAGTTGGAGCATATTCCGAAAAACCAAATTAATAAATTAATCAAATCCATATCAATTCATCAAAATCTACAAAATTTTTTATAATAAATTTTTGTAAATTTTATATTTTGAGAACTGTACCCACTTTTATGCTTAGATTACTTTTGTTTCTTTCATTTTGCACAATTCTGTATGCTGGTAGGTTACGTTAGGTGAGTAGTCAGCTCCGAGTGTATATGGAGGACATATGGCCTATTGTTATAACCTTCAAAAGAAATAGCGGATGGATTTCAAAACGGAAATGAAAGCAGTGAAAAGTAGTTTGCGCTCTACGTTAGCGCCCTCAAACGCAAGATTGTCCGGTGGAACATCTAATCTACAACCCGTGTTATCAAACTATCTTTGCCCGTTTTTTTCAGTTCTGGTTTCTCCCACATTGGATACTGCACTGACTCCTTTCGTCCTTATTCATACAGCTCCTAGAAAAGTTATCCTAGGAGGATAACTATATATGTTGCCATCCGCTTTATTACATAGTGTCAAGTGAGCACTCCTATAAGTAGACTGATTGTCCGCTCACCAAATCCAAGATCTGAGATATGCTGTCAGTTGTGCTTAACTCATCCTCAGCTTAAGGTCAGCCGCCTTCGCTCCACCGATTCTGAGTCCTTCCGTACACTCTCGTCATCAACTCATTGCCCATGATCCCACTACATCGTGAAACCCATATCAACCTTAAGGTGTGTTGTCGGATACAGTTGAGACACACAATACAGACTGTACACAATTATTTATGCTGCTTAGGGAATTGCATGAATACGGGAAGTGCACGAGAGATCCGAATATCAAGTTTCCTCTAGTAAACCCCTGTCGCTGTATGCTGGTACCTATTTACTTTTTCAATATTCATGGGATAGTGGGCGAAGATCAACTATAACTATCTCACTTGTTAAAATATAAAACTGACTGCCACTTCTATGAATGCAATACTTATTTAAATCTGTTTTATAACAATTTAACATTTATAGATGCTTGTGATCTTAGTTATTACTCTCTAAACATTTTGTTATCTCATTTTCAAATCTAATTGAATATTAATTAAAAACAAAACTGGCACTCACCCAACTAAAACCTAAAACACCAATACCAGCTATTAGTAATTCGCCAATTATGGAGCCCGCCGATGATGAAGAGGGATAATAGGCGTGAAAATGTGGTGATTGCCAGTGGGCTAAACCTGGTAATATAATGTATTCCATATCTTCCAAAATTGATTTCCAATGTTCGCCTTCCTCAGGTATCTCTTTTGGTAAACGGTGTACCAACGAATAGGGCGCAGTTGAGGGCAGAACATTTCTACAAAGTTATAAGATTTCCTTTTAGTGCTTTAGTATTAAATTGCTGCACTTACCGTTCCCTTATATTTTCCAAATATTTTATTATAAAGTCTATGGAAGCATGACCAAAATCACGAAAATCATTTAAATCCATAATAGAAAAATTCAAATTTTTCTTAAAACTTTTTGCAGCTAATGCGTAGTTTAATTTAACTTAACGTTTGGTGTTACAATTCACAAATGATTTAACTGAATTGTTGGAAACGTCACTCGACTAATAAACACTTTGTCAGCAATATACTATGAACGTACATACAGCGTCATCAACAACATGTTAAAGTCAATGTCAATGATAATACATTTCTTAAAATTTATTAAATCGTATCTATCTCAGTCATCTTGAGATATTTACAATAATTTTGAGAAGAAAAAAAGTTTTGGTTATACATAAACACACATGAGGTGCAGTTTCGTCGCTCATAATTGATGCATAACATTTCCTCAATATGATTTGAAAATTTATTTAATTCAAATTGGGTAATAAAATTCTATTGTTTTTTTATATGTATTTAGTTTCGAAAAGATATACACATTTTTATATTTTTGACCACCATTATATGAATGTGACAAAAGATGTCTGTCTGTCTTGCATTTGTAAAGAATAACTTTATTATATTTGGTTGGTTTGCTGTGATTAACTGCGCCTGGTACGTGTAAATCGAACATACTTGGGATTTTTACATTGGCAATAAATTAAACTTAAGTAATGCTAATGGCAAAAAATCATTAAAGTTTAATGGTATTGATTTTATTTTAAATTGTCATTGTTTCAAGCAATAGTAATGAAATGGATCAAGAAATTGCAAATTATTAAATAATTGCATTTTTTTTCTTATAAACATAAAACATATAAATTATGCTTTTTAAACGAACTAACAGAAAAGAGATAATAAACCTTTTTTTGAAGCAAAAAAAATTCCTGGTATCAATATCACCATAAGTATGTACATTAATTCTATAATATGCTAGACATCTCTAGACGTACATGAAAATCAGGTTAAATTTTTTTTAATAGAGGCATTATTAAAGGTAATTAAAATTTAATTAATTAGTTAAAAATCATTGTCATTAATAAAAGTAATGGTAATGCCCAAAAACTTAATCGGCATTGGTATCAATTATATTTCAATTCAATCGTCAATTATTTAGTTCAACTAATAGATTAGTCCCATATATGGTATAGCATATATTCATTCATATGCCTCACTTACCAATTTTCTTATCTTCTATTCAAACGTACAAGAAACAATCACATCAAACCAAATAATATATGAATGCCTCATTTACCAAATCGCGTAACTTCACTTTCTGATTTATGAAAATTTTAATGTCAAAGCGCTTAATGACGGCTAATTGTTTATATTCACTACAAATTTCTTTAATTGTAAAGAGGTTTCATTGGTCTTAATCCTTATTCTTAGAGAAATTTGTTTTGAATATACACAATTTGGCCGTCAATCAAGTGCTTTGATATTAAAATTTTCATAAATCAGAAAGTGGAGTTACTCGATTTGGTAAATGAGGCATTCATATATTATTTGGTTTGATGTGATTGTTTCTTGTACGTTTGAATAGAAGATAAGAAAATTGACAAATGAAAAGCCTTGAAGTATGCAACAGTATTTGATAAGATATGGTTTTCAAGTTTACCCAATCGACATTTACTAATGAACTTATTATACCCTCCACCACAGTGTGCAGAGGGTATTTATAAGTTTGTCATTCCGTTTGTAAGAATTAGAAAAAAAATTCTGGACCCAGTAATATATATATTTATGATCCTTATAACAAGCGGAGTTGGTATAGCGATGTCCGTCTGTCCGTCTGTTGAAATCACGATCACGAAACCAATCGGCGAGCTAGGGTGCTCGTTAGCATAAAAAATGATTTGTTAACATCCTGAGAAGTTTGCTATTTAAAATCGTCCAAATCGGTTTTATAAGTCCCGAGAATTGAATGAAGAAGTAAAAAAGTCTTGAAAAAATATGATTTGTCTATGTTGTTCTTGTCACGATCACACCCTCAATAGGATAGTTAGGGTGCTCATTTTTAGTGAAACTGGTTCACCAAATTCATGGACAGATTTCTATTTCAATAATCATTAAAATCGGTGGAACAGGTCCAGAAAAATCTCTGAAAAAGTAAAAAAAAAATGAAAAACATGATGTTTCTATATTGTTCTTGTTGCTATTCTAAATGTTGCATTATTGTCATAGCTGGACTTGTTGCTTTTGTGGTCGTTGTGGTAATAATATAATAAAAACAAACCCTTTATACATATTTTTATCAACTCTGGTAGAAAAATTTAAAAGTTTCCATTGTATTGGCATTACTAAAAAAATTTGTTAGGTCATTTCTGTCATTGCCACGAGCCTGCCTGCAAAATTTCAGATCGATTGGGTCACGGGAAAGTGGTTAAAATCGATCCAAAATTTGTTCGACAAGCAGACACTACGAGTTAATATAAAGGGAGTAAAAATTCACCAACATCTAAAGCAAGTAATGCTAAAATACCTAGTTGTTAATAAAAAAAAAAACAATGTAAATTTAGCAAAAAAAAAATTTATGTATTAATTTATTCAAAGAGAAAAACACAAAAATAACGTTTGATGTTGTATTTTTTGTGTGTAATATTTACATATCCATATATACACATATTAAATAATACAAATAATATACATATATTATATATATGTATGTATGTATATACATAGTAACTGCATGTTAGAAATAAATCGGTATATTATTTTATTTACATAAAATTCTGCAATATTTTGTTGTGGGGAAAATACATTTCTTTTGCATTAACAGAGTGTCACTTCATTTTGCTCAGCGTGACTATGCCGCAGTAGATGGCGCCACAATTTTTGTTCTAATTAGCTTTGCAATAGTTATTTCTATTTTAACATGAATGTCAATATTTTCAACTAGATATCATACAGAACAATGTTAAGAGTATACACGGGCTGGTCTTTTATTTCATAAGTTTTTTCATTATTCTTCTACAAATATGAACATAAGTTTGGCATGTTAACTTTGTGTTGTCTTTATAAAATAGAGTTACCGAGTTCATCAATGAGTTTTTTGCTTTCAAAACAGTTCTACATAGTTATATAGAACTATTATTCTGCTTTACCTACAAAATATCTGATTGCGATTACATCTAATTTTTAAAAATTGTTTATAATTACTAAAGCATTATTATTCACATAAATACAAAATTGCACTTTTTAAATTTTTCATTCAAATTTAAGGAAATATCAATTCTAAAAACTGGAATTAAAATTTCCAATTATAAATTAGAAAATATTAATTATAATAATAATAATAATTTTAAATTTAGAAGACATCAATTGCATCTTTAATATATAAATTTTATTCGTGAAACACAAATTGAAATTCCAAAAAAAAAAAAAAAACACCAAATATGTTTACATTTAAAAAATATTTAAATATTTAAAAAAAATATTGCCATTCAGGAGAAATTAATAACTTTTCAGTACCGCGATTCAGTAACTTCTTTTAACGATAGACGAATCGTTAAAAAAAAGAAAATTGCAAAATTATCAGTAAAATTTGTAAACGTTATTCGCTATTGTTAAAGTCAGCTGTTGTTGTTGGTGGTATGAATATGGGCCCCAGGAAAATGGGCCCAAAAAAAAAAATGAAAATGATCCCCAAAAAAATGTATGGAAAACAACAACACGAAATTTTGGGGCCGTTTTCCCATTTTGGGGTCGTTTTTCATTTCTTCATGTGGGGTGCATTTTCGTAATGAAAATGGACCCCAAACAAGAAAATGAAAAAGGGCCCCAAATAATTTTTGGGGCCCAATATCATATATTGGTGGGGCCCTACTTCGTATTTTGGGGTTCATTTTCATTTTCTTTTTTTTTTTTAATAAACTTTTATAAACTTCCATGATGTAAAAAATCGAATATTTTCTTTTTTGAATTCAGTTTTATTTAGTAACGTCAGTCAAATTAGGTTTAAATGTGTTTATTACATCCAATAATCAGTAGTCCAAAAATAATCTCTATTGGACAATTCTTTGTCATAGGCCCAATATAGAGCTGCTTCCCGATCTTCACTTAAATCTATCGAAAAACAAAAATATTGCACAGATTTTTCTCAAATTTGGTTTGTATATATTTTTTCAAAATATAAGTGACCTTACTAAATATGGTCAGGATCGGTCCATTTTTCGACCTATTCCCCATATAAATATAGCATCCCATATGAACTTTTTCATATCCGAAGGCAACACAACTAATAACAATGCCACTCAAATTTGGTTTATGCTTATTTTCTTTTCCTATTAGTTGGACTTAAGAGATACGGTCTCTAAATGCATGGTATAGGGTATCGTATAGTCGGGCTTGACCGACTATAACGTTCTTACTTGTTTTAAAAATGTAACAAAAAATATATTTATAAAAAATATTTTGTTTGCAAAAAAAAGAAAAATTAATTCCTTAATTAAATTTTTTAAGACTTTCTTTAAAATTTTATAAAAATGATTCAATTCCTGTATAATTTTAGTGAGCCGGACTACTTTTTTACGGTGGCGTGATATAACGTCTAAGGACATAATGTCTATATACACTATGACACTCAGAATTCTAAAATATTGATTTGATGCAATGGAAATAATAACAATTCATTTTGTTATGGATGGAATACAAATAATAACAATTTATTGAAATTTTTTTTAACTTTAATACACTTTAGAGCAAATAATAACAATTTAGTAGAATATTTTTATAAATGGAATACAAATAATAGCAATTTATTGAAATATTTTTAAATTTGTTTCAACAATTTGCTTGCAATAAGGACAAAGCAAAGGCGAATTGTTACTTTGATATTTTTTATCCAAAATATCCAAACAGCTTGAGCAAATTTTGAAATGTTTGCAGGGAAAAGACATTTTTTTATTCTTGTGACGTACGCAGGAAAACTTTATTCAGCGAAGCCACCTGCCGCGTCCTACTGGAGGAGAAAACCCTTAAGCGCGGCCGCAGGCCGCCACGCAGAAAAACTTTTGTATGCGAAGCCAGATTTCAATACTTAACTTTAGTGTCTCCGGGAAGACATTACAGAATGTTATTATTATTATTATTATTAATATTATTCCCTTTTGCGGAATGTTTACATCTAATTTAAACATTTTGTAAAAGGGAAAATAACGGCACTTTTACCACGTTTACAAGATTTGAAATGCTTTAGACATTCTGTCACTCGTAAAAGTGCCATAATGTCTGTAGACGTTATGTCATGCCACCGTTTTTTAATATTTCCTGAATCATTTAAGTCAAGCGGTTAAATTTTTAAAACCACATTACGACATCTCATTGCAATTTTTTCGTTTAAAAATTAAAAAAAATATTTTTGTATAACAAATGTCACATTGTTTTACAAATCTTTATTTTCAATTTAAATACTACTTCCAAGCATATAAAAAAAATTTGAAGAAATGCAATTCTTTTATATTTAAGTGAGCCGACCTAATTTTTCACTAATTCTTCAGACAAAACAAGTTAATCAACAAAACAAGTGAAAAAAAATTGGGGTCCGTTTTCACATTTTGGGGCCCATTTTCATATACTTCATCGTACCGCATCCCTTAAATGAAAATGAGCCCCAAATAGTGTTTATGCAAATGAGCCCTAGAATAGTTTAGGGCCCGTTTTCATTCGTGGTTTGGGGCCCTAGTTCATTTTTTGGGGTTCATTATCATTTCTAGAAATGGGGTCGATTTTCATTATGAAAATGAACCCCAAATTTGGGGCCCACTTTCATTTTTTACTTTGGGGTCCATTTACCTGGGGCCCATATTCATAGCGCCGTTGTTGTTATCTAAACGACAACCTTTTTGGTGTTGTTTATTCAATCGATGAAACTTAAATTTTTAGGTTGAAATATCATAAAATAGTGAAAATATTTTGCTTTTATTAAAAAAGCGTTTTATATAAATAAAAAAATTAAATAGCATATTCAATTCATTATTTCATTTTCAAATAAATAAACAGAAATATTAGTAAAAAAATAAAGATATTAAACATAAACATAAAATCATCCTGTCAAACACGAAGTAATTTGTTTTTTTTCTATTCTTTGTGTTTTTCACTTATTTTGATAGAGATGCCACTCGTTTACAATTTAAATAAATAGAAAAATAAATTTGTCGACTGTCGTTAAGATGTATGTACTTAGTGAATCACTTAATCAGTGCAGACAACAATAGCTGTCAATATATTTTGCGATTGTCGGATCGTTGAAATTTACAGAATCGCACTACAGAAAACATTAATTTAAATTCAATGAATTTTAGAAAACCTCAAATGATATTTGAGAATTGCGAACATAAAAATTGTTACATAAATAAACGCAATTTGATGAGAATGTTATTTATACATATATTATTTTTCACAATTTTTTTTTGGATGAATATTTGAAGTTTTTCAGAAAATAAAGATAACAAATTATTTTATTTAAAATGTTTGGGACATTTGGTTTTTTGCGTTTGGCATCCCTAATTTAATTATTTATTATAAATTTATTCTCTATGTTTTCCAAATATGGCAATGTTTTAATAAAAAAGTTGAGAGAGCTTTTTTTTGGTTATTATTTTGTTACTCCATCCGACCTATATGGCCGCAATGAAAAAATATTTCGCCAGTTAAAAGAAACTATACAGCCATCTCCAATTAGCACGATTTAATGCATATAGCCACCCTACACAACCATTACCTTTGCAATGGAGGTTAAGGCGAGCTATTTAATTAGCAAAAACTAAATTAAACACGAAGTTATGTCATATAACCGGAAACGCATGCATATAGGAAACGCATGCATATTTTTAGAAAATATTTTGTTTACATTTATTATCAACACTCAAACCGAGCTGGAGGGTATCAAAGATTCGGCACAGCCGAATTTAACACTCTTACTTGTTTTCTTATAAAACATTTCAACATATAAAATTATTATTCCGCTTTAAGCCCTAAACACATTCACTGCGAGTTGCGAGTATGATTTTTCTAATGTGGAAGCGAGATCGAGAGTAAAGCTTTTTTGTGTGGTTGTAAAAACACTCGCAAGGGAAATAGAATTGATTCTATTTTCTGTGCGAGAAAAATCAGATGACAGGAGAATCAGTGTGTATTTATTGTATTGTGCATTGTGACTTGCGAAATGATAAGTTGTTTTGCTTGTAGATTTGTAAAAAGCATTTTGATGATTTTGTAAAAGCACAATAGCAAAATTCTCGCATGCAAAAAGCTTATTTTTACTCGCACTCGCAACTCGCAGTGAATGTTTTAAGGGCTCTAACTACAAAATATATGATTGCGATTACATACAATTTTTAAAAATCGTTTATAATTATAATTAAGTCATTAATATTCACAAAAAAAACGAAATTGGACCTTTTACAATTGTAATTAAATTAAAATGTTAAATTTCCATTTGATATTAAGAAAATATCAATTCTAAAAATTAGAATTCAGATATCCAATTATAATTAAGAAAATATCAATTGGATTTCAGAAAATCATATTTAAACTTCGGAAATTGTAATTTGAAATTTAGAAAATATCATTCGAATTTTTTAATATACAAAAATTTTATTCTTTAAACACAAATTGAAATTCAAAACAAAACAACACTAAAGTTGTTTACATTTAAAAAATCAACTGATATTAAAAATAAAAATTTAATTCAGGTAACATTAATAGCATTTCAAAATAAGAAAATATTTATTTAAATTCAAAGATATCAAATAAAGTTTAGAAAACATCAATTAATATATAAGGATTGCGCTCATAAAAATTGTTACATAAGTAAATAGCAATAATTTTTAAACGAAAGAACAAATTTTAATAAAAAAAAGTACAACTAATTGATGAGAATATTTATACCCTCCACCCCAGTGTGCAGATGGTATATATAAGTTTGTCATTCCGTTTGTAATAATTGGAAAAAAAAATTTGGACCCCATAAAATATATATATTTGTGATCCTTATAACAAGCGGAGTTGATATAGCGATGTTTGTCTGTCCGTCTGTGGAAATCACGATGACGGCTTCAATCGGGCAGCTAGGGTGCTCGTTGGCATAAAAAATGATTCACTGACATCCTCAGAAGTTTAAAATCGTCCAAATCGGTTAATTAGGTCCCGAGAATTGAATGAAGAAGTAAAAAAGTCTTGAAAAAATATGATTTGTCTATGTTGTTCTTGTCACGATCACGCCCTCAATAGCATAGCTAGGGCACTTGTTTTTAATGAGAATGCTTCACTAACATCATGAGAAAGTTTCTATTTAAAAAATCATGAAAATCAGTTTAATAGGTCCCGAGAAATCACCGAAAAAGTAAAAAAACAATTGAAAATTTTATGTTTCTGTATTGTTCATGTTCATTTTGTATTGTCATAGCTGGACTTGTCGTTTTTTGCGGTCGTTATGATAATAGTATAAAAATTCATCAAGATCAAATGCAAATAATGCTAAACTATATTTATTAATAAAAAAAATTATAATGTAAATTTACTAAAAAAAATTTTTTTTTAATTTTCTTATGTATTAATTTATTTAAAGAAAAACACAACAATAACTTTTGATTTTGTATTTTGTGTGTGTAATATTTACATATACATAAACATATTAAATAAAAAAATATATATACGGTATATAATTTTATTTATATAATGTATTAATGTTTCTATAGCATTCTGATTAATATATGAAAAATTAATGTTTTCATAACAATCAGCTAGCGACTTCACCGAATTAATCGACAATATTCTGTAGCACATATGGCTACCAGATTTTATTTACTAACAATCGCCAAAATTCTTGAAAAATAAGCTTAAAAGTTTCGGAATAACAATTTTTAACAATTAAAAATTTTGAACATAGTTTTTATTAAAACTAACAAACACAACGCTAATATTATTAGGACTAATTGTTTTTTTTTTTAATTTCAGAAAGCTTTATCTTAAAAAATATTGCATATTGCAGAAGACAATTTTTTTAAATTTTCAAATGCATTATTACAAAATCTGAAAGTTAAAACCTCAACTAACAAGGAAGGTCTAATAGGGGCACCCGCAGAAATATTTAGTTTTTTCTTTTTTTTTTTTTTGCAGATTTCATATAATGAAACCATATTAAAATTGGACATCATATAAAATTGTTGGTTAAAAGTGGTCAATATTATTACAAATAAGTACAAAGATCACGAAAAAAATATTGAGAGCAAAAATAAACAATTCATTGAATTTTTTTAAAGCATGTATTCATATTATTTGTATTTTTATACCCTCCACTCAAGGATGCAGAGTGTGTATATAAGTTTGTCATTCCGTTTGTAATAATTAGAAAAAAAAATCTGGACCCCATAAAATATATATATTTGTGATCCTTATAACAAGCGGAGTTGATATAGCGATGTCCGTCTGTCCGTCTGTGGAAATCACGATGACGGCTTCAATCGGGCAACTAGGTTGCTCGTTGGTATAAAAAATGATTCACTAACATCCTGAGAAGTTTGCTATTTAAAATTGTCCAAATCGGTTTATCTGGTCCCGAGAATTGAACGATGGAATAAAAAAGTCTTGAAAAAATATGATTTGCCTATGTTGTTCTTGTCACGATAGCGTTCTCAATAGGACAGCTAGGGCGCTTGTTGTTAGTGAGAATGATACACCAACATCATGAGAAGGTTTCTGTTTTTTAAATCGTGACAATAGGTTTCATAGGTGCCGAGAAATCACTGAAAAGTTAAAAAAATATGATGTTTTCCTATATTGTCATTCTAAATTTTGTATTTTGTCACAGCTGTACTTGTTGTTTTTATGGTCGTTGTGGTAATAATATAAAAATTCACCAATATCAATATTTTATGGTGTAATATTTAAGTTAGTTAATTAATAAAAGAAACTATATAAAATCAATATCAATATTCTGCGATTTTTATAAGATCACAAAATATTACAAATTGATACATACTACTGTTGCAAATATCAAAATACTATAAATAACATTCATATATTCTGTATATGTATATCGATAATAAGCGCATATTAAAAATAATATAAATATAAATTATTTTGTTTGTTAGATTTATCGTCATTTTTCAGACATATTGCAATTACTACTGTAATTAATATGCAATTTTAATTTTGTTTAAATGGTGCGTGGTAAAGAAGAAGAAAGCATATATTTCAAAAATTTATAACTGCACTGTATTCTTAATCGGACCGGTTTCTGGCATTTCAGCCTTATTTATACAAAATACTGCAATTTTTAGGGTTGCAAAAAATAGTATGATTTTAAGGGTTCTACTTTTAGTACATACATTCTTGCATTCAAAAGTAGTACTGAAACCATAAAATATCTACCCTGTAAAAAATTAGTAGTGTTTAAAAAAATTTTTTTGTCAGATGATAACAATATAATATAGATGTCAATAATATTTAATTATAGTACATTTTTAAAATTTATTTAATGTTTGGCACAGGCAAACGCCATTCCCGGACTACCGAGAATTTAATGCACGAGTTATTCGCATTAGGAATAATCGCGGAGCTCAGCTCAATCAAAGTGCAATGATCAAGCCTCGCCCTGGGTCATGCTTTCCTTTGCACAAACGCCATTCCCAACTACCAAAAATTGTAGACACGAGCTATCCACATCAGGAATAGTCGCGGAGCTCAACTCAATCACAGTGCAATGATCAAGCTTCGCCCTGGGAAGCATGTATTCATTCATTTGTTAGCACAAACCGAACTTCTTATGGCACATTAAAAATAAACTAATTGAGAAGTACAATTCATCATTACGCTGTATTATAATACTATTTTCTTATTTTACTGCTAGCTAGTAAAAAAGTGATCGTATCATTGTGAACGAAATAGAATTGAAATTGTGTGCAGATTTGTTTTACTTAAAAAACTGTTTCTACAGATAGTGAGTAAAATCCCAGTAAACATTTTATGCAATAAGTGATCATGTGGAGTCTTTTTTGACTCCTCTGTGCTATTAAAACAGTCATAAATGCGCTCTTTTGCTGATCACAAAATATTCTTTTGTTGGGAGGACATATTACCTTACCCCCGACTCTTCTTGAGAAACTTTCTTATCCAATTTTCTGATTAATTTCGACTTATTTAATGTCATTTTTCTATAAATCACTTTTTAAGCGTAAGCAAAAATCAGTTCTTAGTCTTTTTCTAATACCGCATGTGATTAATCAGTTTTTAATATCAAAAGTGCTCGAAGAAGACACAGTAAGATGATTTTTGTTAAAACAATCTTCGAAATGATTACTGGGATATCGTATATTTTTGTTTACACACACATATACATAATGGCACCAGTAAGCCGAACTCTCTCATGAAACACATAGACGACAGCGGCTACACGACTACAGCCTGTCAAAAATAAAATACACACGTTTATATGAAAACGATTATTTTGACACCAACACAGCTACACGACTACATGACCACTTTTGCTGCTGTAGTCAACTTAGGCTAATTTCTATTTTTGTTGGCTACAAAATAAAAATAGTGTTGACAATATAACGAAATATGTAAAAGAAATTAGTGCTATGAAATGTTTTATAATAATTCTATTAATAAGCAAATTTATTTATTTATTTTTACGTTATAATAATGCATTATAAATAAGTAATATATTTAAGACAATTTTATATAGAATCATACATGTTTTTCTATTCTAATAAAGTAAAAAAGAATATAATTGGCACTACTGAAATAAAAATGCTTTTGTATAAAAACAGCTGTTTATATTGTTATATGTTGCTGTCATTTTCAAAAAAATTAAGTAGTTGACTACACGACTACTATTGCAGCCAGCAGCATTTGTATCCGTGTGTTCGTGTAGCCTCTGTCGTCTGTGTGTTTCATGCATAAGTAACAATTTCATTTAGTCTTACGAAAGCATTTGAACAAAGCAGATATACGTCGCATTGTTTTGTGAAATCTTACACTGTTTTTTAATAGGTACCAGTGATGCCAGGAGATTTTTTACAGAAATCTCTACGCTAATGAAAAAAATTCCTTTTTTTTCCCTACACCCACTTTTTTTCTCTACATTTTTCTCTACACTACTTTTTTCAATTTTTCAAAAAAAAAAATTATTTTTAATTTGTTAATTTTCAATTTCAATAATGCAAAAATAACATAAAAACGAAGAAAATATCATAAAAAATAAGATAAGAATATCATTAGAATTACATAAAAACAACATAAAAAACCAACAGATATAAAAGAAATATTTTTACTATTCTGTATAATTCATCTTTTATATGGCTAGATGTGCATTTAAAATTTTCACAATTAATTAAACTGGCTTGCAAATGGGATCTTATAACGTAAACAGAATTTTGGTTGTTGGTTTTAAAAGATATTTTTTTTAAGACATTGGTTATTAGCATGTATACTTAGATCTGATTTATCGCAATTTAATATGTTTTCACAAGCCTTGCATCTGTATTTAAAGTCGTCATCTTTGACCTGTTCTATCCCATTAGCTTCTCGTCACTCAACTAACTTGAGTAAAACCTTTGTTTTCTGTATTTCTTTGATGTGTTTTCAGCATCATCGAAAAACGAATCGGACATTTTTCTAAAATCAATTATGTTCACATTTATATTTTAATATTCTTTTTATTTACAAACTTAATATAATCGAAGAGATCTACAAAGATGGCGTACTTATGTACATATGTATTAAAAAAATGCACAAAACAAGTAAACTGCACAAAAGTGTTTTTTACTTGTCATTCTTATTAAAGAAGCAACGTATTTACTTTCTCCACATTATAGAGTTATTACCAGATTTAAAAAAAGATATATATTTTTAATTTTAAAGTTTGAAATTGAAATATATATAATATTAAGTTGTTAAAAAAAAAACTTGCAAAAAATCCCTACAATTCGACAAAAGTAAGAAATCCTTTGCATTAAACACATAGACGCAAATCCATTTATCGATGCGTTACAAATGGAATGACAAACTGATGTAATAAGATCGAAAAAATAAAACTGATTAACGCTAATGCTTTTAATATATAAGACATGGTAAAGTATTCCGAAAAAGATCCGAAATTTAAAAATGTATTTTGTTTACTATCTTCTATTGACTTTAAAATTGTTAAACGTAAATGCTAAAAATTCAGAGTATTTGTTGTAATAAATTACCAAATTGATCAAATTGTTTACATTTTCATATATTTTATTTACATTTGTTACAAATAGTGCAAGAAAACCTAGGTGGAGGGTATCAAAGATTCGGCATAGCCGAATTTAACACTCTTACTTGTTTTAAAATAGAGTTACCGAGTTTATTATACAGGCACATGTTTGAGGGAAAATGTTTACATTTATTATTATTAGTTTTTTTTAAATAATAGTTAATAATATTTATGCTCTATAATTAACAAACTTGCGTTTTTATATGCGCATTTCAAGAAATAAATCATAATAATAGATTTAACAAGTTAAAACTTTAATTACAGTTTTGCAGAATCCAGTAAATTTGCATTAAATTTATAACAGGGTAACATTAATCATCGTTAGTGGCAGCCACAACTCACACGAAAAATTTGGTGCCATTAGTGTGATCACTGCGGAAAATGTGTGTATTAGTAAAAAAAATGTGAGTGTATTGAGTTTTTCGAACTTGCAGTGTGATGTGAGATAGGGGGGTTAGTGGTAGCCACTACTCGCGCGAAAAATTTGGTGCCATTATTATGACCACTGCGGAAAATGTGTGTATTAGTAAAAAAAAAAGGGAGTGTATTGAGTTTTTCGAACTTGCAGTGTGATGTGAGATAGGGGGGTTAGTGGTAGCCACTACTCGCGCGAAAAATTTGGTGCCATTAGTATGACCACTGCGGAAAATGTGTGTATTAGTAAAAAAAAAGGGAGTGTATTGAGTTTTTCGAACTTGCAGTGTGATGTGAGATAGGGGGGTTAGTAATAATTAGTAACTAATAACCGATAAATGCTTTCATAACATTATAATATATATAAAAAGTCAATGTTTTCTACCAATCAGCTCAAGATTGTTTTCTCCTTTCATTTAAATGTATAAAATTCTGCAATATTTTGTTTTAGGCTAAATACAATTTTTTGGTATTAACAGAGTTGCACTTCATTTGGCTCTAGAGTGCAAGAATGATAGAATAAAGGCCTAATTAGGCACACGTAACCGTAATGTAACGTGTCAGCTGTTTTTTACATGAAAAGAATTTAAGGGCACTACTCACTTGTCAAAGCGTTTTGGTGGCATTAGTGACAATTTGTTTGTATGTGTGTCACCGACAAAATCTAAATTTTTGAATTTTCATCAAGCACCGTCGGAATATATTTTTCGAAAAAACTGAAAAACACGTTTGTGCAGTTTATTTGTTTTGTGCATCTTTTTTATACATACGTTCGAAATCTTTGTAAGGTCTCTTCGATTTTAATAAGTAAGTTTGTAAATAAAAAGATCATAAAAATAGTATAAATTTAAACATAATTTATTTTAGAAACATGTCCGATTCGTTTTTCGATGATGCTAAAAACACATCAAATAAATACAGAAAACAAAGAATTTGCTCAAGTTGGCTGAGAGACGAGAAGCTAATGGGAGGTCAAAGATGACGATATAAAATGCAGATGCAAGGCTTGTGAAAAAATATTAAATTGCGATAAATCTGATATAAGTATATATGCTAATAACCACTGTCATAAAAAAATCTTTTAAAGCCAAGAACCAAAATTCTGTTTGCGTATAAAGATCTAATTTGCAAGCCATTTTAATTAATTGTGTAAATTTTAAATGCACATCTAGCCATATCAAAAAGATGCATTTTACAGATTTGTAAAAATAATTTTTTTTTTAATATCTGTTAGTTTTTATGTTGTTTTTATATTCTTATGTAATTCTTATATTCTTATCTCACTTTTTATGTTATTTTTCTTCGTTTTTATGTTTTTTTTTTGGATTATTGAAATTGAAAAATTGAAAAAAGTAGTGTAGGGAAAAATGTAGGTAGAAAAAAAGTGGGTGTAGAGAAAAAACGAGATTTTTTCATAAGCGTAGGGATTTCTGAAAAAATCTCCTGGCACCACTGCTTGCAATATACAAAAATCAGCTGTTAAGCGGATCAAACCAATCTAAATAAATTTCAAGAATTCTTTTTAAACAATGTTGAAAATCTCAATAATATATTTCAATATTTTAACTTTCGCGAACAATAAAATTAACCTGTGTCTGTAGTATGTTCCAAAATGTGATCGTTATTATCTATGGAAACTAAAATATAAAGTTGTTGGCCGAACACCAAATAATCATATCTTTACTAATAGAATAGTTATTGTGTTGAATTGAAAGTATTGGAAACAATTACGACGAGTTTGATACGTTTCTAGATTTAAGTGTACCAAATTTGCAAATGTTGAAACTTGTTGAAACTTCGTTCAGTGCATCAACCATACACACATTTTGATATTAAATATATATTTCCAAAATTGACTTTCACTTTTGTTGAAGGCGCCATAACGAATGATAGTTTTGCCCACAATGGGCAAACCTATTCCGTCAGATGAAAATCCTGGTGACTTTGGGCTGTTGAAGGAGGGTATTTAAGTTTTGATTACCCTCAAATTGCTAAACTTTTTGGTTTGGAGGAATTTAATGGTTTTCAATGGTAATTTTTAAGATATTCATTTTTGGAAAACCTAATAACATATCCAAAATTTCCAGGCAGACTAAGAACGATATATATTTGTGGTTTTAATATTGGTAACATTTAATATCGGTAATATGAACAAAAACACATTTTCTAATGTTTTATTCCTTTCAGCCGCAGATTGTCAACATTTTCGACATGAATTGGATGTTACATTGAACAATCTTGCTTGCCTTGATTCTACATTGAAAGACATTATATAATACCGTCTGTTGAAATCACGATTAATCACAAAACAAACCATTTATCTGGGTACATTTAGAATTATTTTGATGTCTTTATCTGGATCAGGTTAGTATTTAAAATGGGATAAATCGGGCGTCAATGTGCCGATGTATGACCTAAAAAAATGCTGAAAATTTAGAGTGTTGTAATAATTTTTTAGTTTAAGGTTATCAAATAGTTTACTTTTTCAAATATTTTGTTTACATTTGTTACAAATAGTACAATAAGAGCAGATATTAATGAAAACGTAGAACCTAGGTGGAGGGTAGAACCTAGGTGGAGACTCGGCATAGCCGAATTTAATACTCTAACTTGTTATATGTAGACTTGCTATATAATAGTTTTCTTTTTCTTTAAAAAAATTCTTTTCTTAAAAATTATCTTTTCTTAAAAAAGTTTATTTTCTTAAAACATAAATTTTCTTAACAAGTACCTCTTCTCAATAACGTAGCTTTTATTAGAAAGGTCCTTTTCTTAACAAGTATTTTTTCTAAAATAGTATATTTTCTTCAAAAAAGTATCTTTTTTAAAAAGTGCATCTTCTTAAAAAGTACATTTTCTTAAAAAATTACCTTATCTTAGACAATACATTTACTATAAAAGGACCGTTTCTTAAAAAAGAATCTTATCTTAAACAGAATATTTTCATAAAAAGTACCTCTTCTTAAAAAGTACCATTTCTTATAAAAAAAACTTTCTTTAAAAAAGTAAATTTTCTTAAAAACGTATAATTTCTTTAAAAAGTTTGTTTTCTTAAAAAATAAATTTTCATACAAAGTACCTCATCCTAAAAAAGTACTTTTTATTAAAAAATACTTTTTTGTTATAAAATCAATTTTTCTAAAAAAAAAGTATCTTTTCTATTTTATGAAAAGGTACTTTTTAAGAAGACACTTTTTCTTGAAAATGTACCTTTTCATAAAATAGAAACTTTTCCTAAACAATACATTTTCTGAAAAAAGTGCCTTGTCATAAATAAGTTCCTTCCTTTTACTTAAAAACGCACAATCTCTTAAAAAAGAATATTTTCTTAAGGAAGAATAATTTCTTTAAAATTCTTAAAAAAAGTACAATTTCTTAAACAAATATCATTTCATAAAAAGTACCTTTTCATAAAAAGTCCATTTTCAATAAAAAGTAGTATCTTTTCTGAAAAAAGTAAATTTTGTTAAAAATAAATTTTCATAAAAATTTCCTCTTCTTCAAAAATTAACTCTTATTAAAAAGTGCATCTTCTTAAAAACCTAAACTTTCTTACAAAATTATCTTTTCTTTAAAAGATAATTTTTCTTAAAGAAGTACCCATTCATAAAAAGTATACTTTCTTATAAAAGTACATTTTCTTAAAAAAGTACCTTTACTTAAAAAATATCTTTTCTTAAAAAAGTACAATTTCTAAAAAAAATAAATTTTCTTGAAAAAGTACCTTTTCTTAAAAAATAAAGTTTCTTACAAAGTATCTTATCTTAAAAAAGTACCTTTAATTTAGAAAGACTTTTTGCAAAAAAAAAGTAAATTTTCTAAAAAAAAAAATATCTCTTTTTAAAAGGACTATATTTCTTAAAAAGTACCTTTTCATAAAATAGAATCTTTTCAGAAAAAGTACAAAAGCACCTTTACTTAAAAAAGGGCAATTTCTTAAAACAGAATATTTTATTATAAACGAATATTTTCTCAGAAAAGCCCCTTTACAAAAATATATATTTTCTTAAAAAGTAGAATTTCTTTAAAAATATATTTTGACAAAAGCGTAACTTTTCGTAAAAAACAACATTTTCTTAAAAAATAAATTGTTACCTCTTTTTAAAAAATAACCTTTTATTAAAAAAGTACATTTTCTTAAAAATGATATTATTAAAAATGTCTATTTTCTAAAAAGGAAAATTTTTCATAGAAAGTTCATTTTCTTAAAAAACAAATATTCTTAAAAAAGTACCTTTTCTTGAATAAGTACCTTATCTTAAAAAAAAATACCTTTATTTAAAGTAAAGTACCTTTTCTTAAAAAAGTAAATTTTCTTAAAAAATAACTTGTCTTAAATAGTAGTTTTTCTTAAAAAAAGTACAAGCTACTACGAAGTTAAAGAAAGTGCCCACAAGATAATGTTTTTGGACCAACACTTTACTTAATAGACACTCATAAAATCAATATTTAAGCTAATGCAGACTTCTCCAAAAAAAGTAATAACTTCAAAATATATTCATAAAATATACTATAATATAATATCAATCACTAGGGTATCTTTTGGAAGAACAAAAAAAAACTTGGCTTTCATCGATTTTCTTAAAATACGGATATTGTTGGCAAAAGCATATCTTATTCCTGGTCTAATGTATAGATGTGAGCTCTTTGCAAATTGTGATGCCAGTAGCAAACGTAACATGAATGTGCTGTATAATAATATCATTAGATATGTCTTTGGTATCAGGAAGTTTGAACATATTTCATCTTTTGCAAAAAGCCTTTACAGCGTATCTTTTAAAAACTGCTTAAAATTCGAGTACTAATATTCTTTCACAAAATTACTTATACTCAAAATCCAGCATATCTTTACGCCAAAATTCATTTCGCAAGATCACAAAGAGGTAGGAAGATCATTCTCCCTAGGCATAAATATCTTGTGTCAGAATGGCAATTTTATAATAGTGCTATAAGTCTTTGGAATATTATTTCACAAAATCGACAACTTAATAGCAACGCAAACACTTTAAAACTATATTTGATTAAACTTTTTGCCTGATTTAAATTTAATTAAATTAATATTATTAGTTGTACAGGAAGTTATCAAATAAATAAATCAAATCAAAACAAAAAAGGACATCCATAAACAAATATGTATACCGATTTTTAATTTTTTTCTAGCTCAGTGTGATCAGTAATGTTAAAAACCTTTTCGTACACATGGAGGGGAAATTTCATCTAAATAATATACGGTGTATTCAAAGAATAAAGTTATTCATTGTAGATATTTTTTTTAACAACTTCTCTTCTTTATTCAAGATTTCCTCTTTTTCTTATGATTTTCAAATAGTTAATATTTTTTGTTTTGTTTTGTATTTTCTATTACGTACTTACAAGATATATAAACATGGCATCACTTTTCATAATATATTTTCTTATTACATTTTAATTGTAATTTCATTTTCGATATTTTTTAATTGTATAAAGCGGATATTATTTTATTTTTTTTATGTGTTTTATTTTATTCTTATTTCTTTTGTTATTATAGGTAATAAATAACTTTTGTTTTTTATAACTATATAATTTTCTATGCTTAGAATAATTTAAATATACAAATATACATTATTTACAAAACATTTTAAAAACAAAATTATTAAAATTATATAGAAAGGCGGCGAGAGTGAGAGAGAAGGGAATAAAACAATAAATAACATAAACAAGTGGAAGCTAGACATTTTTAAAATTTAAATTTTTATAAAACAAGTATAATTTTAACAGTCGTTAGAGTCCGACTTTTTAAAAAAAAGACATTATTAAAACTTATTGAATAACGCCTAAAAAAGACTACGATTTTTGGGAAATTGATTTCTAAAAGATATGACTAAAGAAAAAAAATTAAGAAAGCCATATAGGCTCGACAAATTTTTAAATTCGAATAATGTTTAAAATTTTAAGCGGCTATTAGACTTGATTGACAAGCCTGACAAACGCAAATTGTTATTAAAACTAATTTGCCACATTGAACGATTAAGACAAACTATTTTTTTACCATTTCATTTTAACATTTATTTAGAGTCTGTGTAAAAAGGAAAAAGGTTTTGTTTCGCTTAATTTAAATTTGCAACAGACTCCAAACACAGCAAGAAACTAATCTAGTGTTGCTCAACAGTGTTTGCTTATGTTTTTTCTTATAAACATATGTATATGAGAAAACCTTCTGCAACATATTTAACGATCTTAATAAACAACAAAACGTATGTAAAAAAAACTCCAACAAATGTTGCAGACAAATTTGTGACATACAGCGACGCCAACTTTTTAAAAGGAAAAAGCTGAAATACCACTTCAAAAAGCGCTAAAAGGCGATAAATTGGAATGAAACAAAATGTGCTAGTTTTTGATAATACTTTTTAAATAAAAAAAAAGTATATATATACATAAAATACGTGACATAACTCTTTTATAACTCTTCATTTTAAAATAAAAACTTCTTACATCTTTATGCGCAGCCCATTATTTTTAGTAGAAACATATGATGGAATTTTATAATTAGCACAACATTAATTTTACCCTCCAGTCCATATATAATATATATTGAAGGTACTATGTACTAAAGAACTTTAAAAAATTAATTACACTGAACTCTTTCGAAAACGAAAGGAAACTTGGTATTTTAAGGAACATATCGCACCTGTACCTCTAAAGTGAGTCAACTCAAAATTTTTAAATTTTCACTTTTTGCAAGAAAACGAAACTCAGTGGTCATATCTATCCACTGTAAAAATCTTACATCGGGTTTTCTAGTCTTTCGCAAAAAAAAAATACAGTTGTAACCCTCTTTGTGTTATAAGAGTAGCTTCTTTAGAATCCACTTATAAGATATATTTTGAGTTGCACCAAAAAAACTTGTTATTTTTGATGATCACTGAAAAAATCGCAAAAACAACTACTGTCGTGTACTTATGATTCGCAATTCTTTACAATGAAACAACTGTTTTTAAGTTTTATAGTAAATATTAAAAAAAAAAACGTTTTTTGCCTCTACAGAAAATTTATAAATTTTGAGTTGACTCACTTTAGAGGTACAGGTGCGATATTTTCATTGACTGACTTTTTTATGTTAAGTACCTCCCTCAATCAAAAATAAATCACTTCGCTCTCAATCCAAATTGGGAAAAAGAAATACGTCTTTTTTCTATTAATAAATATATTTAATATTTAAAAAACCATTAAGCGGAGGCTTGATAAAACTACAAAAAATTAGGCGCAATCCAAACTGGGATACTTAAAATACAAAAAAAAAAATCGTACTTCATTTTTGTTTTCTCTCAGAAATTTTGATCAAAAATAATTTTACTGGTCAGAAGTTTAAAAATAATTACAGTCGTGATTTAAATTTTGAAATGGATAGATAACGGGAACAAACTTCAATAGACATTGTGAGCTTATAATACGCCTCCATAAAAGTGGGGAAACGATAAGAGAGATTTTAAGACTGGTAAAGAGAAGCCATTCGACCATTCATAATATCGTCATTTGGTAAAAACATCAAAAATAACCTCCTTCTAAGTGTTTCAAAGATGGCTGATTAGAGAAAAAGAGCCAGTGTTTCCAACATGCGTAATATGCTACGATTTGGCAGGAAAAAGATGCAGAAAAATATTTGTAAGTAAAGCCATTAAGAAAAAACGTTTGAAGTTCGCTAAAGACTAAAAACTATGCGAGTTTCCGTTCTGGCAAAAGGTTTTATTTACTGACAAAGATCCAAGCACAAAGCTTACGATATAATTTTCTGTTTTTTGTACAATTATCCACATGTTATGGAAACGACTCCTCAAAGCCCTGATGTTTACCCAATTGAAAATTTATGTTATTATTTGTTACATCTGCTCAAAAATAACACCATTTCCAAAAAAGCAGATCTAAAGAGGCTTCACTGAAGAATGTCAGAATATTAGTCCTGACTGAAGATGGTGAATTTAAATAAGGATATGCACACAAAGAAGTATGATTAGCTGGAGGTGTGTTACTCTTAATCTTAAAAATGTCGTTTGGTTTCCTCATTATTTTATTTATATTATTCTTAATTATTTTTCAATATTTCTACTACGTGGATTTAATGTATCTTAATATTAATTTTTATACCTTATTTTCTTAGTTCAAAAAATACTTATGACTTGTCCCAGCTGGGATTTCGATTTCTTTTTTTACCTTTCAATAATTCTGTTAAAGACACTTTTTTGAAAAAAATAATAATGAAATTTGTTTTACGTTTTAAAATTAGATGTAAATTTAGCTCTTATCTCGTAAATAAGCAATTTTATGAACTCAATTAACTTATGTTTTAAAATTAGTTTGTCCGATTATTTTATTCTGTTGTGAAGATAAAGTACAAAGTCGATCCCATACTTCTAACAATAAAATTTTTCCATAGATACATCTGATAGACTTGAGCCAACCCAATCAAGTACGTTATAAAATATAGTTGAGATATGCATGTATGTATATACTTTTGTATTTAAAATATGTTAAAAAAGCCCTTAACGTGACTGCGTGACTGTGCGTGACTGTGCGTGACTATGTCAAAGTTAATCTTTTTTCAGAGCAAGTCTATCGACCAATTTTCAGATCGATCGGATAAGGGAAAATGGGTTTTAAATCACTCCGCGACTGTGCGTGACTGCGCGTGACTATGTCGAAGTTAATCTTTCTTTACAGCAAGAATATCGACCTAGTTTCAGATTGATTGGATGAGCGGAACTCCGTTTTAAATCTCTCCGTGACTGTGCGTGACTATGCGTGACTGTGCCTAACTACCCTAAAATTAATTTGTAGTCACAACAAGACTATGGGTCAAGTTTCAGATCAATTTGATAAGGGGGAATAAGGTTGCCCCACGACAGACATACAGAGAGTATGAGTTTAAAAAGGAAAATTTATATCACCAATTTAGCGCTTTTTTGCAAAAAGGCGCTAAATGGCAAAATTTTCATTTTTGGGTCGTCAAAAAGCGTTAAATCTAGCGCAAAAGAGGTAAGTTGGCATCACTGCTGACACATTTCCGATTTACCTCATGAGTACTTCTGCTTATTATCAACGAAGAATATATGTTTTTTGGGGTCACCTATTTGAAGTAAAATAAAAAAAAATCAATAAAGTGTTTATCTTCAAAACTTGTTAACCTTTAGCTCTAAATTCTATTTGCGAAACGTCGAAGGATACAATTTCAAGTCCTAATATTAAAGGTGAAATTGACACCTCAACTGAACTTGTGGGTAAAATAAAATACTTTTAAAGATAATCGTTAGAGCATTTTTTTTACTTTTTCCGGTGTCACATTTCGGGAACTATAATATTTCGTAGTGGCGTAAAGTACAAGTACAAGATTTGTAAAAAATTGTAATGAATTCTTAGGGCTAAGGCAACCTGTTCGATACTTATAAATATAATTTCCCATATACGACTATGTTTGATGTGAGCACCTTTCAGTGTATGAGCAAGGTGTACATGTTATTGACTATGAGTGTTTGCCTATTTGCCGGACTTCATGTTGCTTCGCCATCAATTGTGTTAACATTAAAGCAATAAGGAACTTGATCGTGTAATGGTCGCTCTAAAATTTATATTTGCATAAAATGTTTAAGGAAATAGAAACACAATAATGTTTGAGGTGTAAACATCTATAAGTAAATTTCTATTTCACAATACAATCACAAAAAATTGTGATATGTAATAACCTGTTTGAAAATGAAACACAAAAAATGAAAAATAAAAAATTAAAAATAAAACTTGAAAAATTAAAAAAAAAAAATATAAATGAAAAATGAAAAATAAAAAATGAAAAATAAAAAATGAAAAACGAAAAATGAGAAATAAAAAATAAAAAATGAAAATTAAAAATGAAAATTAAAAAATGAAAAATAAAAAATGAATAATGAAAAATAAAAAAAAAATTAAATATGAAAAATGAAAAATAAAAAATTAAAAATAAAAAATAAAAAATGAGAAATAAAAAATTAAAAATGAAAAATGATAAATAAAAAATGAAAAATAAAAAATAAAAAATGAATAATGAAAAATAAAAATTGAAAAATGAAAAATAACAAACGAAAAATTAAAAATTAACCGGTTGAAATAGTTTGAGATGTGGTAAATAATAATAAATATTTCTATATTAGCAGAGCCCCTGCGGTTGATTGCTATAAGTGATACATATGTAGATGACGCTTACTGTTTGATTTTAAAAAACTACCTTAAAAAAATCTTTGATTACTAGATGTTTACACATCTCCCATGTAATCGGAGTCACACCATTTTTTTTAAGTGATTCATTTGATATTTTCCCCAAATATTTCATAACACAATTAATTGCAGTTGACTTATCAAGAAACAAGTAAATTAAAAAAATATTTCGAATTTAAATGTGGACATTTTTAAAAAATATAAAAATTTTTTATTTTTCTTGGCTAGGCCTCCAAATTTAAAAAAAATACAGCCCGAAAAAGTTAATTTTTAACAAAAATCAAACTCTCATTCAGCTGACATGGATATTGTTTAATCGTGTATGAACCGCTTAAAAGATTTACTCTCTTTTAAGCTAATGGACAAATTGACACTGGTTGCATATTTTAAAAATATGTATTTCAAATTAAATTGCCGTTACTTTGTATGTCTTCCATTTTCAATTTTAGAATACAGGTTTTAATAAACATTTGAGCAATTATATAGAATATGGGATTTTGTCTTAAATTAATAACAATTCTTTTTTATTTCAAATTAAATACGATGAAACCCCAAGCGTCATACATATGACAGATTGTTTGGAGGAAACGTTGAAATCACTTTTCTTTAGTATCTTCAAAATGTTAAGATTTTTGCTCATATTTTAGTGGTGCAGGCAGAGATGAGGGCGTAAAAGTAGTAGCAGCCTCTAAAGGGGGAACACCATGAGTGGCCAGAAAAAAATTACGTGATTGCATTTGAAAATATCTAAAGAGTATATTTGAGTATCAGTAATGTACTCCAGGTGTTGATGAATTCGGATTTGAGGTGTTGCCTGTGTCGCCTAACCAAGAATCGGGACTGGGTGGGAAATCAGGAAAGCCCTGCTCGGGACTAGAATCATTGCTTAAATCGGAAACAGCACTACTACCATGTAAGCGTTGTGATTTAGAACCATGCATATTCGATGTGGAATTGTGATCTGTGGAATTAAAAAGTTATATTAAAGATCTATAAGTAAGTTTCTAAGTATTAACGCACCTATATTCGTATAAACTATATTATCGGGGTATGAACCAAACGAATGATTTTGCCCCACTGGCGGTGGTGATCGACTAGATGGATATTGCGAAGGACTGGAACTACCATGCAGATATGATCCTCTTAGACTATGTGGTGAAGCAACTTCATCTAAACCCAAATTGACCGTACTATAACTGTCATTACTTAGGTCTGTTATCAAACGAAATGTGTTAAAATTTTTATACTCATTAGCATTAATGTTAACGTTAAACTTACCATGATGACTGAAACTATCATAATCGACTTTAAGATCATCTTTATCTAGGAATTTCTCTGTTCGTGGCGAACAATTGCCTTTCATTGATCTGAAATATTGACTCCACCGTGTACGACCCGCATCCTTCTTCAGTCGTTTTTCTTTCGCTCTTCTGTTAAGGAGATAAAAAATGTAAATAAAAAAGAAACATAGGCAGTGAATAAACGGGAAATAAATCACATCTTTTAACTAGTCGTAATGAAAAATTACGAAAAAATATATATTTTGAGGTTAAATAAATTTTTGAGACAAACTAAATTTACTCAAAGGCGATCTTCATAATTTTTCATCACACTAAATATTAAATCGTACAAAAATATACCATTTTATATACCAAAATTTTTGCCAGTTTAACTCAGTTTTGACACGAAGGTGCTTCTGATATTAAAACATCACTAGCCAAAAACTGTTGACGTGATCAATATTTCAACGATTTGTGATATAATGTGAAGGTTTATAGCACCGTGCGTATGTCAAATCTTTTCCCTACGTAATTTAAAACACGTTAAAATTTTTGATTCTGTCTGTAGTTGTTGCTGCAAAATTTCTTTTTCTTTGGATTTTTAAGGCTAAACTGACCTCAGAAAATTATTTTAAAGACCAAGTACCACTATTGTGGCTTGCTACATTCGAAAATAATAAAAAAGAATATATGAAAATAATTTTTTTTTAAATGATTTTTTTAAGAAAGTAGTTTGACTATTAGATTATATCTCGAGATGTAACTAATCAATCTGTACATGGATGACTCACTTGTCAAATTGATTAAGTCCACTTTCTGATTTAAGAAAATTTTAAGCGCGTGATTGACGGCTAACTGTTTATATTCAAAACAAATTTTTCTAATAATAAAAATTGACACCATTAAGACAACTTTATTATTAGAGACATTTATTTTGAATAGAAATCAGAAAGTGGAGTTAATTGATATGACAAGTGAGGCATCCATACATTATACATATTTACAAATCAAACTAGTACTACTATAGATTTTAAAAATGCCGAAAAAAATCGCGAAAAATTTAAATCGAAGAAAGCAAATTAGTTTTTTATATATCCTACCCGAATCTCTGCAACGAAAACAAGATATGAAGGATCAAAATTTATGGATATGTTTTAAAGTTATTGCCAAATATTTGGAAATGAAAATATTGGAGCTCTAGGCCTTGTTATATTAGTTTTAAATAATATTTTTTTATTTACTTTTTGCCGATATTTCGTCTTTCTTTGAAAGACATCATCTGGGCTTTTAATCTAGAAATAACAAACAAACAAAAAAAACATATATATGTATAAGTACACAAATCAAACACGTATGTATAACACAACAAAAAACTCTTACATTAAACTTATCAAGCACAAAACTTAAAAAACAATAATGAGTTGTTCATCAACGTCTAATAACTAACTAAGCTTAAAATAAATATTGCACTATGATCGTTTGTTAACGAGATGTCTATATAATCTTGCAGAGTTCTCATCGACGTCGGCTTTAAAATTCATCCTTGTTGTTGTTTTAATAATGTGTAACATTTCTAATATGAATCGTCGTTTATAATTGTTTTCACTCTGTAATACTCGTACGTTGTCGAAATCAGGAGTGTGTTTAGTTTGTGCACAGTGGTTTACTAATGCAGTTTTTTGTGTAGAAAGTTATTGCCAAATATTTATAAATGCCAAAATTAAACATATATTTACGTAACGTAGTTTGCCAACGATATTTAAAAATACAAATAAAGAAAAATACACTTGCTAGAAAAAGTATCCGTACACTTAAAATTAAATTTGTCATACTACAAAAAAAGCAGAAATTGACTACGCTGAATTATATTTTAAAATAAATTATTAAGCTATATATTGCATTTAACAAATTTTATACAGGTAAAATACGTAAAAAAAATTAAGAAAAAATATTCGTACATATGAAAACACTAAATTTACATTAACAATTGCTTAAGTTTGTAACTTGTGGGATATCTTTTGCACTTTAGGACCTCTGTATGCTGATTTGGCATCGACTTAACCAACTTTAAAGTATCGTCTTTATTTATTTCACCCTACTTATCCGAAATAACGCTTTTCGACATTTCCTTTGAGGTGATTTTATGCTGATGAATTCTGCGCTCCAGTAAATCCCACGTGGGATTTCAATTGCATTTTGATAAATGTAATTGTCAACCGGAAATGTGGAACTTGCTTTTACCTTAACATACGCATTTGTAAAGTCTATACATATATATTTTTCCATTGACATTGGAAATTATTGGCTTTCTACGTGCTACACGACTATGATAGCTAGATTTTTATAAAATATTTTGAGAACGGTATCATCAGGGATGTCATTGCCGAAGGATTCTTTGATTTTAGAACAAATTTAAGAAGCAGGAACAGACCTATACGTCGTTGCATCAGTGGTGGGATTACCCTAATTGTAAATGTACGAATACTTTTTTGGGCACTTAGAGTTGCCATACTGTGCTTTTGACGTTGTAAACAAAAATAATTAACTAAAGACTTTTCGCATTTTTTTTAAAAAACCGTATCACTGTTTCGTAATTTTAACTGTTTTATTAACATTTTTATTAATGTTTTGATGATATATGTTCAAAATTAATAAAAATATTTTAGTTTATGTTGGAGAAGGTTTAATAGTATAACTCTTTGCTTTTGGCTTCTGATGAGGGTTGGTGACTCGACATTTGAAACAAATGTGGCAATGTTTTTGCTTTATTTAAAGAAAAAAACGTTGGTCTTGATCCTGATTTAATTTCTAACTCAATTATTAAAACTAAAAACAAGATTTATCTTTGATTTTTATTACTATATATATTAGGGTGGGCCTTCATTATATGGAGGGGAAAAAAGTGTTCGAATTTAAGTAGTATATTTGTTGGGTTTCTAGACCAGTTTTCTAGTAGAAATGACTGCATTGATTTCTGTCAGGGTGGCAACCCTGGTGTTTGTTCCGTTAATTTTGAACTTTCTCATTATTTTGCATTATTTTAACAGATTCATCGACCTTTTTTCTCATTATTTAGCAGATTCCCGATCTTTTGCCCATTATTTAGCAGATTCGTAACCCTTTCTCGTTATTTTAGCGTTATTTTAACAGATGTACTGACCTTTTTCGTTATTTATTAATATATTTGTTAGAGGTGGTAACATTTAAATTTTTATTATCATTTATTTAAGCCTAAAAAGATACTGTAAATTGTTTTATTTAAAAAGTTACCAGATAAGGGAAGATTGCAAAATAAGTATATCATTAGTGAAAGCATTAGTAAAGCAAAGTCACACACTATGTTTAACCGCCGAGTTCGATGTCTGTTTAGCACAATCACAAAAGCCTACAGACTACAGAGTTATTTTTGAAAATATTAAAACATTGACAGAATTTTTTAGTAAGCAGAACCGCCGAGTTCGCTGACTACTGATATTCAGACAATGCCTTTTTAGATACTTATAATATAATTTTAAATCAACCCTGTTTACACCTTTTTAACTCTAACACTACTATTTGACTATAGATGGCTCTCTCTGTTTTAAATTTTATTTTTTATTTTTGTTATAAATAATAATAAAAATACAATGGATGAAATAATTTTTATATTTTATTGTTATTTTATTTACAAAAAATATTTTTAAAAATACTTACATATTATTAGTACATCATTTAAAAATAAGTTTGATAAATCAACAAATTGTAAAATTTTATAAAATTGGAATTTTTAACATCTAAAATAAACGAATATACAACAATAAATTGCACATAATATTGAATATTCGCTTTGAATACGTTTTGTTATAAATATACGATTTAGAATTTGTATTCAAAAATTTAATAAAAGGTTTAGTATGAGGTTGACCAGCTGGACAAAAGAATTCACTAGGTTTATTCTTTGGGAAATAAAACGCAACCCAATGCTGTCCTGGTTTATATGATGGATCGGTGTTTGCTATACTGAATGATGGTTTTACAACAACTTTCTGATGTAGTTGATCAGATGCAAAGACACCTTTAAAATGATTTTTAGTTATACTGTTCGATTTCATATAATGATTAATTTTAACTGAATTCATAGTGATTGAATAATTACACGAGATTTGTCAATTTCAAGTATACTATCACATTCACAGTATAATTTATGAAATTTATATGAAGAACTTTAACTTAAACTATTACAAAATATATAATAAAAATGAAAAATAAAGAATTTTTCATAATTGTGTTCTTTGTTTAAAATTGAGTTCATTAAATTATTATACAAATATATTTAAATTTTAGGAAATTTAATTAATTTTGAAGATATTTTGTAGGAAAATTTTACAAACTGGACAGAGAAATGTTGACAAAATTGTTTAAGATTTCTGTAGTTTATCACATAGTTTGTTTTATCATTCAAGTCCTTAGTAAATTTTCTTAAAAATTTACCTTTCCTTAGAAAATTTTCTTAAAAATTCTGAAAATTTACCTTTCCTTAGTAAATTTTCTTAAAAATTTACCTTTCCTTAGTAAATTTTCAAAGTTTATTTTTTTTTAAAAGAAACTTATTTCATAATAACTAGATATTAATTATAAATGAGCTTATTATTTCAAGATTTTAGGAAACTTTAAGCAATTTTGGTAAGTTTTTCAACGCTTTCGATGTAAGAAGAACTATAAAATTGATTTTTATAGAAAAATTTCCATATTATTAGTCATTTGCAAGTATTTAAAATTTTCTTAATGTCAAATTTTTTAATAATTTATCATGCTTTGATGAATTTAAGATATTTGTTTTGTAGTAAAAACTATCAGATTGGAAACAGTAAGCATTTGAAATATTTTTTTTATTGAATATGATCAATTATTTTAATATTATAAATAAAGGAATCTGTATCCATATACATAATATATATTAATTTAATTAATTTTGTAGATATTTTGTAGGAAAATTTTACAATCTGGACAGAGAAATTTTGATAAAATTGTTTAAGATTTCTGTAGTATATCACATAGTTTGTTTTATCATTCAAGTCTGTTGTTAATTTAATATATTTTAATATTGTAAAAATTATATTTTGCCATCGGCAAAACGATTATTTTCAAATAATTCTAAAAAATCAATTACATAAGTAGTATTTTTTATTGAAATTTTTCTGTTTTGTTTCAACAATTTTTGGAAATGTAAATGATATCCTACAAGAATTCATTTAGTAAACAAAAAATTGTTATTAATTTTTATAAAAAAAATGTCATAAATAATCAAAGGTAAGATTTTTTTTTGTATTAAAAAATTCGGTTTTTAATTTTTCATAACAATTATTGAAATAATCCCAACTAAATGGATATATTTTCATATGTGTAAAGAAAAACTATACAAAAGAACTTCATATGAAATTTGTCAATATGAAATAAATTCTATAATAATACATTAATAAATTATTATAGAAATATGTTTAAATTTTAGTAAATTTAATTAATTTTGTAGATATTTTGTAGGAAACTTTTATAATTTGGATAGAAAAAATTACATTAAAAACTTAACTTAGACTAAATAAAAATTTTTTGTTGGTCCTAAGCTTGCTTAAAACCATTTAAGAAAGATTATTTGTATACTTTGTATATGAGTATTCAGTAAGAAAAAACATGATATTGAAGGAAATATACAACTTGTATTTGTATTTGTATTTATTTATTAAATGCGATTTTCCATTACAACAAGACACAGTATCTTATAAATTACAGTAATGGAATCAGATAAGTTATTCACTATATATTTAATATCAGTAACTCTTAATCTAAATTTAAAATATTATAAATAACAATTTAAAAATATTAAAAAAAAATCAAATAAAATCAATTAAAGTATTGGTATAGTAATTTTCTAAACCCTATTGCGTTGCTTGTATTTTGCATGACATTAGGAAGCTGATTCCAGAAACGAATAGTAAGAATAAAAAATTGACATTCAGAGGCATGGTCCCGGTATTTAAATTGAATTATTCGATTCCCTCTGGAAGATCTTGCGAACTTTAATCGTTCAAAAAGATATTTTGGAGCCTTTGTTAAAATAATTTTATGTAGGAATATAATGTTCTTGAATTTAATATAGTTGTCAAATGACATGTGTAAGACATGACACGAGTATTGGGATACATGATCAAATTTTCTTAATCCAAAGATATAGCGAATAATGTTGTTGAAAGTTACAGTAAGTTTTCTGTTATCCCTAGATTTGCAACCTGTGAAAACCTCAGATGCATATAGTAATGTTGGTAAAAGATATGTTTTAGCAAGTAGCAATCTTATTTTCAGTGGAGTAAAGTGCTGTGTTAACCATAAACTTCTAATCATACTATAAATTCTGTCACAGGATTGATTAATATGATCTGACCAAGTCAGAGTTCCATTAAACACAACTCCGAGATTTCGTACAGAGTCCACGATGTCAATTTTAGAGCCCCCAAGGAAGACATTAATCTCATTCTCCAAATGCATAACTTTCTTCTTTATTATAATACACTTAGATTTATTTGGATTAAGTCGTAGACCATTTGCCGTTGCCCAATTTAGAATATTTTTGAGATCATAATTTAGTTCTTGAGTTTTGGAAATAATTGAATCCTTGGTACTACTTAAATATAGCTGAATGTCATCAGCGTACATCTGAACCTTAGAGAATTTAATTTGTTGTGGAAGATCATTGACATATATAAAATAAAGTAGTGGTCCAAGGATTGAACCCTGTGGTACCCCTCTTATAACTTGCAGTGAGTTTGAGATGGAGCTACCATTAGCAACAGATTGGGATCTGTTTGTGAGATATGAAAACATGAGTCTAACTGCTAATGTAGAAAAGTTAAAAAACCTCTTCAGTTTGAGGCATAAAATTGAGTGGTGCACCGTGTCAAATGCCTTTGAGTGACCCAATAAAACCAAAAAAGATATTTTTCCATCATCCATGTTACTTCTTAACTCCTCAACTACATCAGATAAAGCTGTTATACAGCTATGTTGTGGCCTGAAACCAGATTGACGCTCTGTAAGTAAGTTGTTGTCGTTTAAATACCTAAAGATTTGTCTGTGTAAAAGGTGCTCGAAAACTTTTGAGAGATATGGAAGAATTGCAATCGGGCAGTATTCGTTACCCGTTTTTGGTATTGGTATAATTTTGGCATGTTTCCACTCCATTGGAAAGATGCTAGTAGTAATTATGGAGTTAAACAAGTACATTATGAAACGCACAATCCATGGTAAAATCATTTTTATAAATCTGGGGTGTATATTATCAAGGCCCACTGCATTCGATTTAATAGCATTGAAACTTTCAATTACCTCTGTTAGTGTTACACACTGAAAGCTAACATCTAAAAACATCTAAAAACTTTAATTAAAAAATTGAAAAGCAAATATAAAAACTAAAAACTAAAAATTTAAAACTGAAAAACCAAAGATTAAAATAAAAAACTAAAAACTAAAAATTTAAACACTACAACAAAAATTAAAAACTAAAAACTAAAACTAAAATTAAAAACTAAAAACTTTAATTAAAAACCTAAAAACTAAAAATTTAAATTAAAAAAATTGAAGAGCAAGTATAAAAACAAAAAAACATAAAATTTAAAAATCAAAAATTAAAAAAAATAAATAACTAAAAATTTAAAAAAACTAAAACTAAAGTAAAAATTGAAAATTGAAAATCGAAAATTAAAAATATAAAAACTTAAAATATAAAAAAGCATAGAAATATTACTTCATGTTACTGCGCTGTTTAATTTTTTTTCTTTGAATTAGTTCTACCTTTAATAAAAATAATTTTATATAATTTTATAAACGATCCTAGTTATTACAACATTTATAAAACTCTAAAATAAAACAATAAAAAAAGAATGAAAATCTAAAATATTAATGAAAAACAACTATTGGAACTAAGTGATAGACACCTATCTATAATAAATTAAACTAACAATTTAAATTAATGATTGAAAAATTGAAAACTGAAAACTTAAATTAAAAAATTGAAAAGCAAATATAAAAAAATTGTTTGAAAATCGTTAATATTTGAAAAAAAAAATAAAGATTTGATCGTTTATATATGAAAAAAATAAAAATTTGGTCTGATGTAATAACAAATTTAGTAAATAAATATTTAAGTCTGAAAAGTGGCATTAAAATTGGTTATAATTTAATTTAATAAGAAACAGAAAAAATATATTGGAATAATTCAATAAAAAGAAACATATAGACTTGACTAAACGAATATTTTCTCTAATAAATCTAAAAAATGGGTTTTGTGAATGAAAAATATGTTGTCAGCTCTAAAAAACCTCAATAGAATATATAAAATCTATTTAAATTCAAATTTAACGGATATATGGTTACTTAATAAAGCTAAAATATATTGGAAATGAAAAAGAACTATAGTAACTAACTGAAAGACACTTGAAAACATATTTTAAATAACGTTTTAAATATGATAATTTTTTTCATTGAATTACTTATAGGTTTAATAAAACCATATAATTCTATAAACGAAAAACAACTTAAACTATTAAAAAAGAATCTTTTCTAAATAAGTATTCTTTATAGAACAAAAAATAACTAACTGAAGGATACCTATCTACCCTACATTGAAATGTTCTAAGAAAGAATGCAATGGAACTACATTTTAAATATTTTATTCATTTATTTTAGACGTAAAAAGTGTCATTTTATAAAATTTAAAAATTTTGTTAATTAAGATAAAAAACTCTAAGAAACAAATAAAATATATTAAAACTTTAATACGAAAAATTGTTTGAAAATCGCTAATGTTTGAAAAAAAAAATATAAAGATTTGGTGTGATTTAATAACAAATTTAGTAAATAAATATTAAAGTGTATAAATTTTGTAATGTGATTTCACAATATTGTGTAATAAAAATTTAATATATAAAATACGACACTAAAACATTAAAATTATGTTGCGAGAAAAATGAAATAAATGTTGCCCTCTATGTTCTATTACGTGGAATTTACGTGTTCTATTATGTGGAATTAATTGTTGTATTTTCATTTATTTTAGATCTTAAAAAGTATCATTTTATAAAATTTTAAAATTTTTTAAATATTCAAACTTATTTTAAAATGATGTATTAATAATAACTATTTTTAAAAATATTTTTTAAAATAAAATAACAATATTTCATCTGTTGTTTTTATTTCATTCATTGCATTATAACAAAAAAATTGTTTTAATAAAAAGATTTGTGATTTTGCTAAACAGACAGCGAACCCGGCGGTTCTGCTTACTAAAACAAGTGAGGAAATTAGACCGACTATACGATACCCTATACCATGGTTTAGAGACCCTATCTCTTCGGTCCATCTAATTGGATATAGAAAATAAGCATATACTAAATTTGAGTGGCATTGTTATTAATTTTTTTTTGGCTGCAGATATGAAAAAGTTCATATCGGATGCTATATTTATATGGGGACTAGGTCGAGAAATAGACGGATCCTGATCGTATTTGGTAAAGTCACTTATATTTTGAAAAAATATATACAAACCAAATTTGAGAAAAATCTGTGCAAATTTTTTGTTTTTTGATAGATTTAAGTGATAATCGGGATTCAGCTCTATATGGGGCCTATGACTAAGAATTGTCCTATAGGAATTATTTTTGGACTACTGATTAGTGGATATAATAAACACATACAAACCCAATTTGACTGAGATCTATATGATAATTTGGATCTTATGGCAATTTATGTCGATTTCATGGTGGTCATTTGTATGGGGACTAGGTCTAAACATGGACCGAATTTCACCAGTTTGAACAGCATTCATCCTATGGCTGATAGAAGCTTATGTGGCAAATTTCATCAAAATATATTCATATTTGCGACCTATAGTTTGATTACAAGGTTTACATGGACACACAGACGGACGGACGGACATCACTAAATCGACTCAAAAAGTGATTCTGAGCCGATCGGTATAATAAAAGATGGGTCTAGGTCAAATATTTTTGGTAGTTACAAACAGCAGCACAAAGTCATTATGCCCAAACCACATAGTGATATAGGGTATAAAAACAACTGTAGGTTTGTGGGCTTTTGTATATTTGTATAGGATGAACGCTATTGGAATTGCTGAAATTCGGTCCATTTTCAGACCTAGTCCTAGTCAGACGTAGCAACAAACTAACCTTTCTCAATCGGATATTGCTTTCATATAAAGCAAACCGATAATCATAAAACTTATAAGGTTAGAAAAGTCTCGAGTAGCCAAGAAAAAACAAAAAATAGCAGGAAATATAATTCTTATTGCAAGCCTAGCTTTTTATTATTTATGTTATTATGTTATTATGTGTTATTATGTTATTATGTGTTATTATGTTATTATGTGTTATTATGTTATTATGTGTTATTATGATATGAATGACAAGCGTAATGTCAGTGATAAATTAACATCTACATATATAAAAACAATTAAAACTTTGGATAGAAGTTCATGGTCTGACAAGCTAATTGTACACGGCGCATATCTGTTGGAGCAGTATTTTCAAAAGGATCAATGAACACTGATTTCTACTCCTTTCTAAAAAGCACATATTACAGTTTTTGAGGGGTTAAAGCTAATAACATCAACTTTGTACATAACGTATTTATTCCTCAAAATTATCCATAACTTTTCCCAATTGAGTAACTTTTGGCAAATTTGAAAAATATCAAATATCTGAGCTTCTAATAACGTAGCAAAATTTGCATTTCAAAGGAAAAAAGCTATCAATCAATTAGGCAAAACTGTTGTCCAAAAAAATTTACGTAAATTATATTAGAATTAAAAAGGGAGTTATCATGTCTTCATGATACAATAAAAAAAAACTGTTGTGTTTTTGTTTATTATAAGGTTTTTACAGCATTTTAAAAATGACAACAATCGAATCCTGCTTTAGTATGACATATTCATTTCTGTCATTTCTAATGCCTGATTTTTATTATGTCATTTTCAATGGCAATTGTTGTCAATTATTGTCAGCTGTATGAAAACGGGTTTTAACGTCTTGTCATTTACAACCCCTGGCAACATTTGACCAGAGCTCCGAAATCTTCGCTCCAATTCGAGTAGAGAGTGAAACTCGCTCGAATTCGCTCGCGAGTACTCCTGCGAGTGAAAAAAAAAATCGAGTATACTCTATTTTTCTATGCCACTCGAATAAGAGCGCATATGTTCTGCTCGATTTCAAGTGCGAGTAAAATACGCTCGAAATCGAGTACTCTAGTCTTTATTTTTTTTAATAGTTTTATTTTATAAAATATATTTATGAATATGTATGAATGAATTAATGAATGAATGTATGTAATTATGTATGTTTGTATGTAGTTCTTTGAAGTTAATTACACAGCTACATAGCACTCGGTAAGAATTTTGCAATCATAATAAATGACAGTGGGAATTGTATCCTTTTAGGTTTTTTAATATTTTATATTTTTCAATATTTTATATTTTTAAGTAGTTCACTATTTAATTTTAGTATCAAAATATTGTCGAGTGTTTCTTTTTTAAGGCTGGTTCGTCTTGATGTCACTATTAATGCCAATGCGCTAAATGCTCGTTCTACGGAGACTTGTGTAGCCGGGACTCCGAGTATAACTTGAAGCAGTTCATATAATTGTGGCTCGTCAACTGTTTTCATTGACCACCATTGCATAATGTCCGTACTGCAAGACTCCCGCTTCGATAAAATTAATCTAGAAAAAAATATTTTTTTACACAACATAAAAAAGTTAAAATTTTTAAAAAATTTTACCTTCTTAACTTTTGCTTTATATTAATTGAAGTAATTAGTTCAGCAGATAGTTCGGTTGCACATTCGGCATCTGACTGAATAAACAAGTCTAATTCTGATGTCGATCGAAGAGGTGATGGAGAATTTTCTAATACGGGGTGGGATGGACCAATGGTTTTAATGATACTCTTGCGCTGTTCAGCCGTAAAGTAAGCTGATCCAACAAAGTTAAATCTTGGATCAACGTACACTGCAGAACGAAATGCATCATTGTCAAGTAACTTCTGTGTACGCTTCTCCATATAATGTATAATATCATTCGAGTATTGGTTATTCTCCAATTTACTCAAATTCATTTTCGCTTCCAACCAACTTCTAAAAAAAATAACCTAGAAAGTTTGTTTATTAAGCGATTTATATTAAAAATAAAGTTCAGGTGCTTGTACTCTCACCTATTATTAGTTGTTCCTCTTGCAATATTTTTGTTAAAATGAAGAGCGGATGAAATCCTTCAATAAATTGGTCAATGAATTGCAATCCATCTTCTTCAATACTCATTTCAACATGGGAATCACCAAGGTTTATGTAAAACTCTTTGTTTTTCTTTAGGCTGGCCAACATGACATAAGTCGAATTCCACCTAGTTGGTACGTCAAGTGGAGGTTTAGTTGCGTTGCTATAAATGAACGCTGACTTGTACCCCTGGGATTTACTTTTCTTAACCACATCGCGAATATTCTTTATACGTTGCATAAAATATTCGTTTCTTTTCAACACGTCATGGACAACAAGTTGTGTGGTATGGGCCGCGCATCTTACTGTAGAAAATATTTTGCTGCAGGCACTCTCAGTAAGATCAAAAATTCTTACATCGTCAGTAAAATTGTCGTTCTCCTCATGATCTACTTCAGAAGCAGAGCTATTGAATTCATTTTCTTGTAATTCTATTTCTTCTGATGAAAATTGGCTTTCAAAAGAAATTTTCTGCTCTTCCTCCAACAGTTTGGAAGCCTTTATCATATTTGCTCCATTATCCACTGTGCAGGAGTATATGTGGTCAATTGGAATGGAGTATTTTCGAAGAGTTGTTAATATTTCTTCCTTCTAATTCTCAGCAGTATGTTTCTTGAGAACTTCTGTCATACCTAGTGTTCGTATGATAATTTTTCCTGATAAGTATATAATAAATTTTAATTTAACATTTCTAAAGAAAATCCCAATTGATATATGTACCATTCTCGCAATATTGTGCGTTGATTCCCAAAACGCTCTTTCCAAATCTTGTTGCGCTCTCTACTTTTATAGATAACATTTTCAGTTTGACATCTTGTGCAATTAAGTCCCTTACATCTTTCGCAGCTTTATCAATTTTTTCAACAATGTTAGACGAATTAATATGAATTCCAAGTGCATTGCACATTGGATCAACAATTGTTTTAAATCCCCTTGAATCAAACAGCTTAAATGGGACATTATTGATTGATTGAGGTTTAATGTTTTTTCATCCATACTAATTTTAATTTTTTTACATGGATTTTTAATAGTACTGCCTGCAGAAGTTGATTGTGTTGCAGTGGTATTTTCTCCTTCTTCTAAATTGACAAATTTTAAAATGCCAGCAACAGTTTTATGAAAGCATGTTATGTGTCGTTTTAAATTTGAGGTTAAAAATTTTCCACTTAATTTTTTTCCACAATTGTCAATTTCACAAATAGTGTTTTTTTTCTCCACTGTCATAACGAAAATATTTTCGCGTTTCATTATTTATTTCTTTATTGAATACTTAATGAATAGAATATTACGAGATGTCAGTGAGGCAATTGTTTGTTGTCAGCTTATATGACATAGTGAAAACCAGGCATAAGCAGAGCTCAGATTTACTCGATTTTACTCGCGAGTGAAAAATACTCGCGAAGAAGAGTACTCGAAGAGTACGAGTGTTACAAAAAGTTTACTCTCCACTCGTTTATTTTATTTGGGAGTACTCGCGAGTACTCCTTTTTAAAAATTAAGAGTGGGAGTAAAAATCTTCGAAATAGAGTGAGAGTTTACTCTTAAGAGTTTTTGTTTATTAAATTTATTTATTACACGAGTAATAAAATAAGGATGGAAATAAAAAGAGTATATGTGTAAAATGCAGTGATTTTTCAATATTTTATATTTTTAAGTAGTTCATTATTTAATTTTAGTATCAAAATATTGTCGAGTGTTTCTTTTGTAAGGCTGGTTCGTCTTGATGTCACTATTAATGCCAATGCGCTAAATGCTCGTTGTAGCCGTGACTCCGAGTAGAACTCTTTTTGTTTATATAAAAAAAAGTTACAAGAACAGGCTATCAGTCTTTCTCATACAGTGCGCGTGTGCGGAGCAATTATGTAGTTCGTTTTGTTTACATTTTCATATATTTTCTTTTATATTATATTATATTATATTATATTATATTATATTATATTATATTATATTATATTATATTATATTATATTATATTATATTATATTATATTATATTATATTATATTATATTATATTATATTATATTATATTATATTATATTATATTATATTATATTATATTATATTATATTATATTATATTATATTATATTATATTATATTATATTATATTATATTATATTATATTATATTATATTATATTATATTATATTATATTATATTATATTATATTATATTATATTATATTATATTATATTATATTATATTATATTATATTATATTATATTATATTATATTATATTATATTATATTATATTATATTATATTATATTATATTATATTATATTATATTATATTATATTATATTATATTATATTATATTATATTATATTATATTATATTATATTATATTATATTATATTATATTATATTATATTATATTATATTATATTATATTATATTATATTATATTATATTATATTATATTATATTATATTATATTATATTATATTATATTATATTATATTATATTATATTATATTATATTATATTATATTATATTATATTATATTATATTATATTATATTATATTATATTATATTATATTATATTATATTATATTATATTATATTATATTATATTATATTATATTATATTATATTATATTATATTATATTATATTATATTATATTATATTATATTATATTATATTATATTATATTATATTATATTATATTATATTATATTATATTATATTATATTATATTATATTATATTATATTATATTATATTATATTATATTATATTATATTATATTATATTATATTATATTATATTATATTATATTATATTATATTATATTATATTATATTATATTATATTATATTATATTATATTATATTATATTATATTATATTATATTATATTATATTATATTATATTATATTATATTATATTATATTATATTATATTATATTATATTATATTATATTATATTATATTATATTATATTATATTATATTATATTATATTATATTATATTATATTATATTATATTATATTATATTATATTATATTATATTATATTATATTATATTATATTATATTATATTATATTATATTATATTATATTATATTATATTATATTATATTATATTATATTATATTATATTATATTATATTATATTATATTATATTATATTATATTATATTATATTATATTATATTATATTATATTATATTATATTATATTATATTATATTATATTATATTATATTATATTATATTATATTATATTATATTATATTATATTATATTATATTATATTATATTATATTATATTATATTATATTATATTATATTATATTATATTATATTATATTATATTATATTATATTATATTATATTATATTATATTATATTATATTATATTATATTATATTATATTATATTATATTATATTATATTATATTATATTATATTATATTATATTATATTATATTATATTATATTATATTATATTATATTATATTATATTATATTATATTATATTATATTATATTATATTATATTATATTATATTATATTATATTATATTATATTATATTATATTATATTATATTATATTATATTATATTATATTATATTATATTATATTATATTATATTATATTATATTATATTATATTATATTATATTATATTATATTATATTATATTATATTATATTATATTATATTATATTATATTATATTATATTATATTATATTATATTATATTATATTATATTATATTATATTATATTATATTATATTATATTATATTATATTATATTATATTATATTATATTATATTATATTATATTATATTATATTATATTATATTATATTATATTATATTATATTATATTATATTATATTATATTATATTATATTATATTATATTATATTATATTATATTATATTATATTATATTATATTATATTATATTATATTATATTATATTATATTATATTATATTATATTATATTATATTATATTATATTATATTATATTATATTATATTATATTATATTATATTATATTATATTATATTATATTATATTATATTATATTATATTATATTATATTATATTATATTATATTATATTATATTATATTATATTATATTATATTATATTATATTATATTATATTATATTATATTATATTATATTATATTATATTATATTATATTATATTATATTATATTATATTATATTATATTATATTATATTATATTATATTATATTATATTATATTATATTATATTATATTATATTATATTATATTATATTATATTATATTATATTATATTATATTATATTATATTATATTATATTATATTATATTATATTATATTATATTATATTATATTATATTATATTATATTATATTATATATTATATTATATTATATTATATTATATTATATTATATTATATTATATTATATTATATTATATTATATTATATTATATTATATTATATTATATTATATTATATTATATTATATTATATTATATTATATTATATTATATTATATTATATTATATTATATTATATTATATTATATTATATTATATTATATTATATTATATTATATTATATTATATTATATTATATTATATTATATTATATTATATTATATTATATTATATTATATTATATTATATTATATTATATTATATTATATTATATTATATTATATTATATTATATTATATTATATTATATTATATTATATTATATTATATTATATTATATTATATTATATTATATTATATTATATTATATTATATTATATTATATTATATTATATTATATTATATTATATTATATTATATTATATTATATTATATTATATTATATTATATTATATTATATTATATTATATTATATTATATTATATTATATTATATTATATTATATTATATTATATTAAAATCTTCGCTCCAATTCGAGTAGAGAGTGAAACTCGCTCGAATTCGCTCGCGAGTACTCCTGCGAGTGAAAAAAAAAATCGAGTATACTCTATTTTTCTATGCCACTCGAATAAGAGCGCATATGTTCTGCTCGATTTCAAGTGCGAGTAAAATACGCTCGAAATCGAGTACTCTAGTCTTTATTTTTTTTAATAGTTTTATTTTATAAAATATATTTATGAATATGTATGAATGAATTAATGAATGAATGTATGTAATTATGTATGTTTGTATGTAGTTCTTTGAAGTTAATTACACAGCTACATAGCACTCGGTAAGAATTTTGCAATCATAATAAATGACAGTGGGAATTGTATCCTTTTAGGTTTTTTAATATTTTATATTTTTCAATATTTTATATTTTTAAGTAGTTCACTATTTAATTTTAGTATCAAAATATTGTCGAGTGTTTCTTTTTTAAGGCTGGTTCGTCTTGATGTCACTATTAATGCCAATGCGCTAAATGCTCGTTCTACGGAGACTTGTGTAGCCGGGACTCCGAGTATAACTTGAAGCAGTTCATATAATTGTGGCTCGTCAACTGTTTTCATTGACCACCATTGCATAATGTCCGTACTGCAAGACTCCCGCTTCGATAAAATTAATCTAGAAAAAAATATTTTTTTACACAACATAAAAAAGTTAAAATTTTTAAAAAATTTTACCTTCTTAACTTTTGCTTTATATTAATTCAAGTAATTAGTTCAGCAGATAGTTCGGTTGCACATTCGGCATCTGACTGAATAAACAAGTCTAATTCTGATGTCGATCGAAGAGGTGATGGAGAATTTTCTAATACGGGGTGGGATGGACCAATGGTTTTAATGATACTCTTGCGCTGTTCAGCCGTAAAGTAAGCTGATCCAACAAAGTTAAATCTTGGATCAACGTACACTGCAGAACGAAATGCATCATTGTCAAGTAACTTCTGTGTACGCTTCTCCATATAATGTATAATATCATTCGAGTATTGGTTATTCTCCAATTTACTCAAATTCATTTTCGCTTCCAACCAACTTCTAAAAAAAATAACCTAGAAAGTTTGTTTATTAAGCGATTTATATTAAAAATAAAGTTCAGGTGCTTGTACTCTCACCTATTATTAGTTGTTCCTCTTGCAATATTTTTGTTAAAATGAAGAGCGGATGAAATCCTTCAATAAATTGGTCAATGAATTGCAATCCATCTTCTTCAATACTATTAGTTGTTCCTCTTGCAATATTTTTGTTAAAATGAAGAGCGGATGAAATCCTTCAATAAATTGGTCAATGAATTGCAATCCATCTTCTTCAATACTCATTTCAACATGGGAATCACCAAGGTTTATGTAAAACTCTTTGTTTTTCTTTAGGCTGGCCAACATGACATAAGTCGAATTCCACCTAGTTGGTACGTCAAGTGGAGGTTTAGTTGCGTTGCTATAAATGAACGCTGACTTGTACCCCTGGGATTTACTTTTCTTAACCACATCGCGAATATTCTTTATACGTTGCATAAAATATTCGTTTCTTTTCAACACGTCATGGACAACAAGTTGTGTGGTATGGGCCGCGCATCTTACTGTAGAAAATATTTTGCTGCAGGCACTCTCAGTAAGATCAAAAATTCTTACATCGTCAGTAAAATTGTCGTTCTCCTCATGATCTACTTCAGAAGCAGAGCTATTGAATTCATTTTCTTGTAATTCTATTTCTTCTGATGAAAATTGGCTTTCAAAAGAAATTTTCTGCTCTTCCTCCAACAGTTTGGAAGCCTTTATCATATTTGCTCCATTATCCACTGTGCAGGAGTATATGTGGTCAATTGGAATGGAGTATTTTCGAAGAGTTGTTAATATTTCTTCCTTCTAATTCTCAGCAGTATGTTTCTTGAGAACTTCTGTCATACCTAGTGTTCGTATGATAATTTTTCCTGATAAGTATATAATAAATTTTAATTTAACATTTCTAAAGAAAATCCCAATTGATATATGTACCATTCTCGCAATATTGTGCGTTGATTCCCAAAACGCTCTTTCCAAATCTTGTTGCGCTCTCTACTTTTATAGATAACATTTTCAGTTTGACATCTTGTGCAATTAAGTCCCTTACATCTTTCGCAGCTTTATCAATTTTTTCAACAATGTTAGACGAATTAATATGAATTCCAAGTGCATTGCACATTGGATCAACAATTGTTTTAAATCCCCTTGAATCAAACAGCTTAAATGAGACATTATTGATTGATTGAGGTTTAATGTTTTTTCATCCATACTAATTTTAATTTTTTTACATGGATTTTTAATAGTACTGCCTGCAGAAGTTGATTGTGTTGCAGTGGTATTTTCTCCTTCTTCTAAATTGACAAATTTTAAAATGCCAGCAACAGTTTTATGAAAGCATGTTATGTGTCGTTTTAAATTTGAGGTTAAAAATTTATAGTGTTTTTTTTTCTCCACTGTCATAACGAAAATATTTTCGCGTTTCATTATTTATTTCTTTATTGAATACTTAATGAATAGAATATTACGAGATGTCAGTGAGGCAATTGTTTGTTGTCAGCTTATATGACATAGTGAAAACCAGGCATAAGCAGAGCTCAGATTTACTCGATTTTACTCGCGAGTGAAAAATACTCGCGAAGAAGAGTACTCGAAGAGTACGAGTGTTACAAAAAGTTTACTCTCCACTCGTTTATTTTATTTGGGAGTACTCGCGAGTACTCCTTTTTAAAAATTAAGAGTGGGAGTAAAAATCTTCGAAATAGAGTGAGAGTTTACTCTTAAGAGTTTTTGTTTATTAAATTTATTTATTACACGAGTAATAAAATAAGGATGGAAATAAAAAGAGTATATGTGTAAAATGCAGTGATTTTTCAATATTTTATATTTTTAAGTAGTTCATTATTTAATTTTAGTATCAAAATATTGTCGAGTGTTTCTTTTGTAAGGCTGGTTCGTCTTGATGTCACTATTAATGCCAATGCGCTAAATGCTCGTTGTAGCCGTGACTCCGAGTAGAACTCTTTTTGTTTATATAAAAAAAAGTTACAAGAACAGGCTATCAGTCTTTCTCATACAGTGCGCGTGTGCGGAGCAATTATGTAGTTCGTTTTGTTTACATTTTCATATATTTTCTTTTATATATATTATATTATATTATATTATATATTATATTATATTATATTATATTATATTATATTATATTATATTATATTATATTATATATATTATATTATATTATATTATATTATATTATATTATATTATATTATATTATATTATATTATATTATATTATATTATATTATATTATATATATATATAATATAT
>OY821518.1:197454154-197558214 GCA_963682025.1 Cordilura impudica | reverse complement strand
AAACTGGAAAAGGTGGTCGACCAGCAAAGCCAATTGATAATTGTAGTGAAAGATCACGAAGACGCAAGCTTAAACATATCAATGAAGAAGTTTCTTGTAGCATCATAAAGGATTAATTTCTGCATCAAATTCAACCATCGAAAACTAAAAAGGGTAAAATTGCTATCATTGAAAAAATAGTGGAAGCAAGCCCCAGACGCACAAAAAGGATTTTAGAAAGTATGCCGACACCAACTGAAGAAAATAAATTTACTCCAGAAGAAGTATTTGCACTATTTTCGGATTTGAAAATGACTAAAAACCAATATACAGAATTGCGGAAGCGAACCAATGAAAAAAATTGTGGAATTTTTCCATCATATCGAGCTATAGTTTCTGCCAAAAAAGATTGCTTACCTTCACCAACTGCTATTAGTGTAACTTCAAGTTCAGCAGAAATAAAATTGCAGGATCTTCTTGAACACACTGCAGAACGATTATTAAAGACATTTGATGCTGACTATTTAAAGAAGTTTAAAAATTGCAGCATGACTTTAATTTCTAAATGGGGATGTGATGGGTCCTCTGGCCAGAAACAATACAAACAATGTAATGCGGAAAATTCATCAGATGCCAATTTATTCATGATTTCTTTCGTTCCATTACGTTTAACAAAAACTTATATTGGTTCAGAGCCGTCAACTAGTAGAGCTGCAGAGATAGATGTATGGAAGAATGAAATTCCCTCGTCAACAAAATTTTGTAGACCAATAAAGTTTGCTTACAAAAAGGAGACTCAAGATGTCATAGATGAAGAAGTTCGAAAAATAGATGATCAAATTAAAGAACTTCAACCAGTAACATTTAAATTTGATGACCAAGACATTGAAGTAAATTTTGAAATGTGTCTCACAATGATTGATGGAAAAGTTGCACAAGCTTTAACCAAAACAAAGTCAAGCTGCACCATATGCCAAAAAACATCAAGTCAATTGAGCCAACCACCAACACAAGACGATAGTTTTAATGAAGCATATGAATTTGGAATGTCACCTCTTCATGCTAGAATTCGTTTTATGGAGCATATTCTTAAATTGGGATACGATTTGGAATTTGGCCCGTTAGGCGAAACAGTGAGAAACAACAAAGAAAATTTGGAAAAAAGAAAGCAAAAAAAAAAAGATATTCAAGAAAAATACCGTGAGATAGGCCTTATAATTGACCAGCCAAAGCAAGGAGAAGGAAATTCTAATGATAGAAACACAGCAAGGAGATTTTTTTCCGATCCAGAAACTGCAGCTTCTATAACTGGAGTAGATTATGATTTAATACGACGATTCCAAATCATATTACAAGTTATAGCATGTAGCAAAAAGATAGATGCAAAAAAATTTGGTCAGTATGCTAATGAGACAGCAACCCTGTATAACCAAAAATATTCTTGGAGACATATGCCAACCACAGTTCACAAAATTTTGTTCCATGGGGAACAAATAATTCAGCACAATATGCTTCCAATTGGAGATCTTTCAGAAGAAGCCCAAGAAAAAAGGAACAAAGACTACAGATTCTTTCGCGAGCACAATACAAGAAAAATTTCCAGATATTGTACTAATGAAGATCTTATTAATATTTTGTTGTGCATATCAGACCCATATACGTCCAGTATTCGACAAAAATGGAAATCAACCTCATTAGAGTTAGATGAAGAATCTAAACAACTACTGCAAAATGAAAATCAAAGCTATTTGGAAGAAATTTTTACTAATATTGTTTAATTAATACTAGTTTAAAGATTATAATTTGTTTCTAATTTTAGTATAAATTTTTATTAATACATTTAAATAAAATATATGTGCACTTTAAATCAATAGTAAAAGTTTACTTAAAATTTTATCGATGTTGTGTTCTGTATATAATATATCCAAATGGTATTGATATTGTTGGGAATTTCAGTGTTATTTTTCAGTTTAATCCTCACAAGAATTAGCTTTCTTCCAAAAAAACCAACCTTTGGCCCCTGTGAATATTGAGACTAAATAAATGTCAGGGGCCAAATGTTGGCATTTTCTGACCAAAATTAAGTTTAGGAATAATAAATAAGTATTGGTTGTAAAATACGATTAAAGAAAATAAGAAATTATAAAAAAAAATACCTATTTAAAATGTCAAAATATTCAACTTTTACATGGAAACTCAACAAAAAATTAAAATGCATTTTTAACTCCAAATTACTTACGTTCCTATCAGTCGATTTTTACGTTTGAACATGCAAATTGAAGCTTAAAGTCCCTCCTATTGAACAAAACAAATTGCGTAAAAAAATACCAATCCGGTCAAAAGTTATAGAGTTTTGACCGCTATCTCGCGAAATTGACCACTGTGCGGCGGTATCATTCATCCATTTTTCTTCGAATATGCGTGTTACATCACTGAGTGATTATTCGATCTCTTTTAATTAATATAAATTATTATCGCTTAAGTGCCATCTCTAGATTAATATATATTACCATACATAATAACGAAACTTATTATAAAAATTGTCTAACAAGAGTCAAGTTGTTTGAATTAATTTTGTCATTAATACATGGTGTCAGAATTGTGTAATCTTAATAAAAATAATTACAAAAAGAAATAAAACAGAGTACTTAAAAAAATAACTATACGGCTCCAATAGATGAAAAGAAAGATATAAGAAAGGGTGAGGTTATTGCAACCACAGCTAGCAGCAACGTGACAACGTCATTGCCAAAATTAACTACTTCAATAAATAGTAACAACAACAATGCAGCAGAATGGCGCAAATGGTGGCAGCAAGACGAAATATATTTGTTAGCCACTGACTTGGATAAGGCGCCTCATAAACGCAAAATAGCTCCGATGTTACACTCAATGGGCGCAAAAGGCCTCGAAATTTTAAATTTATTTGGTATTGCAATGAACGAAATAACTCTCTCTGATGTAAAAGCTAAATTTGACAAATACTTTGAACCCCAAAAAAACCTTACTATGATGAGGCATAGATTTTTTACAAGGAAGCAAAATCCACAAAAGAGCATAAATGAGTTTTTAACTGATTTGGAAAATTTAAGTACTGGCTGCGAATTTGACAAATTGCGTGAATCATTGGTCAGAGACATTTTTATAGCAAATATGTGCTCTAGTCTATCGTACATACGTCAGCGACTTTTGCAAGAACCAGAAGTTTGTTTGGCGAGAACTATACAAATAGCCAAGACCGTAATAATTGCACAACAAAATTCAGAAACAATCATGAGAGAAATACCTTCATCGAATAACAGTGAAAATGTTTTACAAGTTCAGCGTCAAGGTCGTATGAAGTTTTCATCAAGGTCATTCAAGGTTGGATCAAGAAACCGTTCGTCAAGTAACTCTAATTATCATCAGTCAACACGAAAGGAAACGTGTGGCCGGTGTGGCCAAAAGCATCGTCATAAGTGTCCAGCAATCAACGTTAAATGCAGGTAATGTAATCGATTTGGTCATTTTGCAAAATTTTGTTTTAAAAATAAAAATATAAGACAATTAGATTCACAAGTTTCAGATGCAGATAATACGAAAGCTGTGAACAATTTTTTATTGAAACTCTTAAAAAAGAAAACTTTTATTCCAATAAGTCATGGTAATTAAATATTAAAGTAAACAATTTAAATGTTAATTGCATTTTGGACACTGGCGCAGGTGTCAATATAATGTCTTTGTAAACTTATTCAAAATTAAATATATTAAAATCCAATTTATGCAAATCACTAGTTAAAGTTTCAGGTTTTGGTGGCAAAGATATACCTGTGATTGGTCAAAGTAATTTAGAATGTAGTTTCAATAATGTTACAAAGAAAATTTTATTCATTATTACTAATATAGATTGTCTTACTGTCTTAGGGTTGCCAACACTTCAAAACATAGGCATTTTAAAAAGGGTATTTACGTTGGGAAAAAATCAATGCCAGAAACTAGTTATGGAATGTGATGATGTGTTTAAGGGTCTTGGATGTCTGCCTCCTGTCTGTCATCTCAAACTACGTAAAGATGCAATTCCTTGTATTAATCCGCCTAGAAAAGTTCCGTTTTCTTTGCTTAAAAGACTTAAAGAGTAAATGAACCTCATGGAAAAAATGCAGGTTATAGAAAAAATTACAAAACCAACAGCTTGGGAAAGTTCAGATGTGATTACCGTCAAAGAATCGGGAAGTTTAAGACAATGCTTGGATACTCGAAATTTAAATAAAAATATAATGAGAAAACATTACCCTTTACAAAACATGGATGAACTTAGATCCAAATTAACAGGAGCAGCATATTTTTCACATTTAGATGCTTTTTCTGGCTTTTGGTCAATAAAATTAGATAATTAAAGCTCGGAGCTATGTACTTTACAAAACCATTTGGCAGGTATAAGTACCTGAGGTTGCCATTCGGCATAAATACTGCAACTGAGATTTTCTATAGGGTTATGCGAGACAATTTTGGCAACTTAGAGGGTGTCTTAATCTTTGTTGATGATATTTTAATTAAGGGCGAAACGGAAGAGATTCATTCATTCCAGACAGCTGGTGAATTTAAAATTAAATAAGTCAAAATGTAAATTAGGTCTAAAGTAAATTATTTTCTTAGGCCACGTTTTTAGCAAAATTGGCGTGAAAGCAAATAAAGAAAGAATCAATGCTATAAATAAGATGCCCACACCGCAAAACAAAAAAGATTTGGAAAGATTCTTAGGCATGATTAATTATTTAAGCATGATTAATTATTTATAGACAATATTTCACAGAAGACGGAAGTTTTAAGAAATCTTTTGAAAAATAATGTAGATTGGATATGGGATAGAAACTGTGAAAAATGCTTTGAACAATTAAAAGAAATCTTATCGAATTCCCCTGTATTAGCTTAGTATGATGCAAAAATACCTCTTGTATTGTCCGTTGATTCGTCGAAGTCAGCTGCAGATGCAGTCATTATGCAAGATAATCGTCCAATAGCTTACAGTTCTAGAACACTGACAACTTCTCAGACCAATTACGCGCAGATCGAAAAGGAACTGTTTGCCATACAATTCGGATGCAATAAATTTCATCAGTATATTTACGGTCAAAGAGTGACAGTGCAGACTGATTACAAGCCGTTAGTTTATTTATTTAATGTCATATATGTATGTCATATGTGTTTCGGGAAAGGAAATGTACATTTCAGATACACTATCTCGAGCTCACATAAAAGAGCATTATATTCCAGATTATGAAGCAGAGCTGGAATGTCATGTCAATTTTTTATTGTCAATCTAGTTGTCAGTGAAGAATATCAGGAAAAATTACGTAATGCCACTAAAAATGATGAATCATTGCAAATTTGAAAAACGTTCTGTGGTAAAGGATGGCCAAACAGTAAAGAAAATGTTAGTTCATTGCTAAAATGGTTTTGGAACTTTCAGAACGAAATAAATGTCATTAGCGATTTAGTCTTTAAAGGTACAAAACTAGTGATTTGTGAACAGGGGAACGCCACAAGGTGGCGTTCTATCACCACTTCTCTGGAACTTGGCGCTAAACCCAGTGCTAGTATCGTTGGAGGGGCAAGGCTGCATCGTAGTCGCATATGCTGACGACGTGGCCATGGCCGTAAATGGGAAGTTTCTATCTACAATTCGAGATATCCTGCAACACAGAGCTATCTATCTGGGCAAGGGGTTGCAGTCTGGGGGTTAATTCGACCAAAACGGAACTTGTTCTTTTCACTAGGAAGTATAAGATCCCTACCTTCGATCCCATTTCTCTCAACGGCACTGAAATCGGCTTCTCTGATGGAGCCAAGTATCTTGGTGTATTCCTGGACAGGAAGCTGAACTTCAGACGGAATTTAGAGGAGCGGGCGACTATAGCTTTATACTCCTGTAAGAAGGCCATTGGTAAGCGATGGGGCTTTAGTCCGAAAATTGCTCACTGGATCTATACAGCAGTGGTCCGTCCAATACTCCTGTACGGAGTCATCGTCTGGTGGCCTGCTTTGGAGAAGGCCACCTATAACAACCTTCTCGCAAGGGCACAGAGAATGGCTTCCATGTGCATCACTGGAGCCCTTCGTACTACACCTTCGGATGCCTTGAACATCCTATTACACCTAATACCACTGGACCTATTAGGGAAGCAGTCGGCGGCCTCATCGGCCATTCGATTAAGAAGCACACTACAATGGCGGGGCTACAATTGTGGCCACGGGGTGATCCTGAATGACAGGAACTTGCCATTGAACGTGGATTACACTACTCCAAGGAGCGTATTTGAACGTCACTACTGTACACTAATACCGACCAGGGAATCTTAGTCTGGGAGGACACCAGGCAGTAGGCGTTCCGTAAATTTCTATACTGACGGATCGAAATTGTGCGGTCAGGTTGGTTTTGGAGTCCGTTCAGGGGAGTTTGGACTAAATCTGGCTCGAAGATTACCATACAACTGCAGTGTATATCAGGCAGAGGTACTGGCAATAAAGGAGGTTGCTGACTGGTTGGGTCGGAATATTCTGTCTACGACCGCAGTCAACATCTATTCTGATAGTCAAGCCGCGGTAAAATCCATGCGATCAATGTTCCTGAAAACGAGAACCGCCCTTAGCTGCCGCACGTCCTTAAATGAGATGGCCAAGCAGTTCGACATCAGGCTCATATGGGTCCCAGGGCACAGGAACATGTCGGGAAACTGAAAAGCGGATGAGCTGGCAAGACAGGGTACTACGTTACAGGTTCCAGCGGATTTGGAATGTGTTGGTACACCCCTGGAATCGTGCAAGCTTGAACTTCGGCTTCGGACCGCTGGTATAACGAATAACAGATGGGCTAATGGATTATCGTGTAGGATCACAAGACAAATCTGGCCTGCTCTGAATCGAAAGCGTACAAGTGCGCTATTATCACTCCCCCGTGGGGAGATCTCAACGGTAGTTGCTGTTGTTACTGGGCACTGCTTTATAGGGAGACACGCTGAGCGCCTTAAGGTCTCGTCAAATGATTTCTGTCGTAGCTGCTTGGATGTGGAGGAGGTAGAGAGCGTGGAACACTTCCTCTGTCACTGCCCGGCGCTATCCAGAACAAGACTACGGACATTGGGATCGCCGTTTCTTCACGATCTCTCTGACGTCTCAAACGTGGAAATTTCACATCTTAGGGGCTTCATCAGAAACTCGAACTGGTTCTTCGGTGGGGACTGAGGGGAACACCCATTCGTCCCGTGGTATCACAACGGACCCCAGAGTCTAGGTGTGCTGGTCCTTGGATCAGCAGCCACTTCCAACCTAACCTAACCTAACCTAACCTAGGTGCACTTGAAATTGATTTAAAATGTAGGCAAATGCAAAGTCCAATAGTTTGGAGTTGGAGAAATACGACTTTTTTATTCTATGTTCGTAAAAATATTTTTAAACAGAAAAGAGAAGTCTCTACAGTGTTAATTCTTTTAACCTTGACATATTAAAATATCCAATGTTAAATAATGTTCGTCTTGAAATTCTTAAGTTTAATTTCAGTCAGTTCAATGAAACATACAAGTAATGAGTTTGAAATGTTAAAAAAGCAAGAAGTCAGATCAAATTAATTCTTTTTAATTTTATTGTAACAGTTATTCAGAAATTTAAAAATACCAGCGCATATTGCATTAATAGTATGTTGATAATTTCACGATTTTCCTCGTGCGTCATTGGATTTATTTTTATGGGGCTATGGCGTTGGTTTATGCCAACAAGTCACCTATGTTAATGGAGCTGTGAAACAATATCTAATGCCAAATTATTAACGTTTCGGACAAAATGTGTGGAAAAAGGGTGGAAAATTGGATCCAAAGAATTGATCACTCAAGTGTACTGCACGTGGATTAAGTTTCAGTACAATGTTTCAATTACTCTGTGTTTTATTTAAATGCAAAATAGCTTCGTCCGTATTAAAAAACTAGATATGATCACTGATGAAGGCTGAATTTCAGAACCCATCTGATTAAAAATATTTAGAGAGCAGTTTTAGAAAAATGTATGTAAAGCTAGTATTAGGCGTAGAATAAGATGTCAGACATCAAGTTGCCAAAAACGATTTTTAAAAATATTTTCCAACAGCAGTATACAGAAGTCAGTTGAAGCAGTCGGTTGAAAAGCTGTAATATTCTACTTTGAATTTGAAATTAAAAACTAAATGACAACTTAACTTTTTTTATAAAAATCAAACAAAAAATATTAAAATAAAATTATAAAACATTTTCATTCTTACATTTGGGGGCTCAACCTATAAAAGAAAATTTAAGAAGAGAAAGAAGTTTGCTTGACTTTTTTGCAAAAAAAGCCGTTTGCCGAAATTGTATAGAATATACAATGAGAGTGAAAAAACCAAAACCTGTGAGTATAAGAAAATATAACACAAGAGCACAAGCGCAAATCCTTAAACAGATAGAAGCAGAGGGTCCAATCAATAATTTTACGTGTACAACAGAGAACATAAAGAATTTTAAGATGACAACTAGGGCAACTACGGTTCAAGTGGTGGAAATACGGAATTAAATAATCTGATAAAACTTTTGACACTGCAAATTCAAAGGGAAGAAGAAGATAGAAACAAACCAAATATTTCCATTGAATGTTTCGGAAAAATTGTTCCTGATTTTGATGGTACTGCAATCCCAGTAAAACAATGGTTTGATAATTTTGACAAGAATGCTGAAGCATATGAGCTTAATGAAAAACAAAAATACGTTCAAGCTAGAAACAAGATGACTGGAGCTGCAAAGTTATTTTTGGAAGCTGTAAGTGTTTGTGATTATTCTTCTTTGAAGGAAGTGTTAATGGATGAGTTCCATAAAATTTTAAGTAGTGCAGAGGTACATAAACAGTGATCTAGTCGTAAGATGATAGAATGTGAATCGTTCCAAGAATATGTTTTGCACATGAGAAAATTGGCTGCAGCAGGTAATATCGAAGATGCTTCAATTCTAGGATACATTGTTGACGGGATACGTATAAGAAGTGAATTGAAATATCCTTTTTACAACGCCAAGTCATTTAAAGAGCTACGTGAACAATACTCCATTTATGAACGTATAAAACCTTACGAACAAGCAAACAGAAATAAAGCAGAAAATAAGCAGTTTAACATAAACAACAATAAAAGGGAACATTGTTTTAATTGTGGATCAGCTGATCATAAAAGAAAAGATTGTAAAGAACTAACTAAATGTTTTTCTTGCAATAAGACTGGACATATTGCAAAAAATTGTGTTTTAAAAATTCAAAAAATCAATTCCTACGAAAACGCAAATTTAGTTATGGACAGAAAGCGTATAAAGAACATAGTTTTTAACAATAAATCAATCGATTGCTTAATTGATACAGGGTCGGATGTGACCCTTATGAAAAAGTGTGTATATGAACAAAATTTTAAGGATTGTGAGTTGAAACAAAGTTCATCTTTATTGTTTGGTCTCGGTAATGTTTCGACTGAACCGCTTGGATATATAACAGGCACGGTGTGTGTCGATTATGTAAAAACGATTCATAATTTTCTCGTTGTGCCTGACAAAACACTAAAATATAATGCACTTCTTGGCTACGATTTTATAAGCAAGTTTAAATTTTCGTCAAATGGTAACGGTTATGAATTCCAATATAAAATCGATTTACAAAACGGTAATGATTTTTCGGTTTACAATATAACATCAGCTGAATTAGACGTCCCTCTAAAATATAAAGAAGAAGTTGTTGAATTGGTATCGAGTTATAAGCCGTCATCAGTTCCAGAAAATGTTCCAGTCACAATGAAAATTGTTCCAGATGGAGAACTTAAACCGTTTCGGCATTCGCCATCCAGGTTACCCATTAATGAGCAAGAAGCAGTACGTAAACAAGTAGCTGATTGGTTAGCCGATGGTACAGTAAGAATGTCATCATCGTCAGTAGCAAGTAGAGTTGTGGTCGTTAAAAAGAAAAGTGGAGACTATAGAGTCTGTGTAGATTTTCGTCAATTAAATAAAATGGTGTTGAAAGACTGTTTTCCAGTGCCGTTGATAGATGAAGTATTGGAAAAGCTTCAAAGTTCAAAATTTTTTACAATAATGGATCTTGAAAACGGATTTCTTCACGTGCCGATAGAAGAATCAAGCAAACATTTTACTGCATTTGTAACGAAAGATGGACTGTTTGAGTTTAATAAAGCACCTTTCGGTTTTTGTAATTCCCCTGCGAATTTTATAAGGTATGGAAGTTATATATTTCAACCCCTTATTAATAGCAACGTAATGGAGCTATACGTGGATGATATCGTTATATATGATGAAACACCTGAAGGTTGTCTTAGTAAACTTAAAATAGTTTTGAATACTGCTGCACGGTTTAATTTGAAAATAAAATGGTCAAAATGTTCGTTTATGCAATCCAAAATTGATTTTCTTGGTCATATTGTAGAAAGTGGAATGATTCGGCCTGGTAAAGAGAAAACAAAAGCTATTGATAAGTTTCCTCAGCCAAAAAGTATCAAAGATGTTCAATCATTTTTAGGCATCACTGGCTATTTTCGAAGATTCATCGAAGGATATGCTCATATTGCTCGACCGCTAACGAATTTATTAAATAAAGACTTTAAATTTATAATTGGTGAAGAAGAATTGAAAGCGATTCATACTCTCAAAATGGCTCTCGTGAAGGAACCAGTTCTTAAGATTTATGATAGAATGGCTGTAACAGAGTTGCACACAGACGCTTCGAAATATGGTTTTGGTGCAACACTATTACAAATGAATGAAAATCGTTTGCACCCAGTCTTCTTCTGGAGTAAAAAAAACTTCTCCAAAAGAACAAAGCCAACACAGTTATATATTAGAAGTTAAGGCTGCATATCTGGCATTCAAAAAGTTTCGCCATTATCTTCTGGGAATTAATTTTAAATTGGTAACTGATTGCGCTGCATTTAAACAAACAACCTCAAAAAAAGACGTACCAAGAGATGTTGCACAGTGGATAATGTACCTTCAAGACTTCACGTATGTTATCGAACATCGTGCCGGAAATAGATTAAAACATGTTGATGGCCTTAGTCGTTACCCCGTAGATGTTATGGTAATATTATCAGATATATCAGCTAGAATTGCTAAACTTCAACAAGAGGATGAAGGTGTAAAAGCTATTTCTGTAATACTTACTTCTGGTCCTTATGGCGATTTTAAAATGAAAGGCGGTGTGGTATATAAAAATGTTGGTGGTATTGATTTACTTTTAGTTCCGAAGTCGATGGAAGTCGAGGTAATTCAAAATGGTCACGAACAAGGTCACTTTTCTGCACAAAAAACTTTGCATCGCATACAACAGCAGTATTTTATACCTCATTTAGAGAAGAAAGTAAACCAGTTTATATCCTATTGTATTAAATGTATAATCCACAACAAAAAACTGGAAAACGTGAAGGATTCTTAAACTGCATTGATAAAGGAGAAGTACCGCTACATACTCTTCATGTGGACCACTTAGGCCCAATGGACGCAACATCAAAACTATACAAATACATTTTTGCAGCTGTAGATGCCTTTTCAAAATTTGTATGGTTGTTCCCAGCAAAGTCTACTGGTACTGAAGAAGTTGTTAGAAACCTTAAAATTTGGTCAGATGTGTTTGGATATCCGTTGAGAATAATAAGCGATAAGGGAGCTGCATTCACATCAAATGTTTTTGCTGATTTTTGTAACGAAAACAACATTGAACAAGTTTTGACTACAACTGGTGTTGCTCGTGGTAACGGTCAGATAGAAAGAGTTAACCGTACGATAATCTCTATTATTGCAAAGCTGTCATCAGATGATACATCAAAGTGGTATAAATATGTTGGTCAAGTGCAGAAGGCTATAAACTCATGTGTTCACAGTACAACAAAATCGTCTCCATTTGAAATTATGTTTGGTGTTAGGATGAACTCCGATGTCAGCGATAATATTCTAAATTTACTTCAAGAAGAGCTAATTAACAGTTTTAACACAGAAAGGGAGAGTCTACGCGCGGAAGTAAAACAACAAATTATTAAAACTCAGCAACAATACAAGAAGAATTACGATAAAAAATGTAAACAACAAAGTGACTATCAAGTTGGTGATCTGGTTGCTATAAAACGTACACAGTTTGTAGCTGGTAAAAAACTTGCTAGCGAATTTTTGGGACCCTACAGGGTCACTAAGGTAAAGAGAAATAACAGATATGATGTGGAGAAGGTTGGAGTTACTGATGGGCCATACAGAACATCTACAAGGTGTGATAATATGAAGTTGTGGAGATTTGCCGAAACAAACAACGATTTATTGTCATCTGGGTCAGATGAAGAGTAGGATGACCGAATGTAAAGCTAGTATTAGGTGTAGAATAAGATGTCAGACATCAAGTTGCCAAAAACGATTTTTAAAAATATTTTCCAACAGCAGTATACAGAAGTCAGTTGAAGCAGTCGGTTGAAAAGCTGTAATATTCTACTTTGAATTTGAAATTAAAAACTAAATGACAACTTAACTTTTTTTATAAAAATCAAACAAAAAATATTAAAATAAAATTATAAAACATTTTCATTCTTACATGTATATGCTTTTTTCTCTACCATGCACAGTTGAAAAAATAGTGATATTTGAATATTAGATTTACAAGGTGGATCAAAATGTAAAACTAAAACTTTTGCAAATGGCGGCAGCTGTCGGTTTTGTTTTGATATTAATAGAAGGCTATACTTCTCAAGAACGCGGACTACTCGAGACTTTTTTCTAAATGGAATAAGTAATTCGTTAGTAATTCTAGCGCAATAAATATATCAATGTTAGGTTAAGTTGAAAGCAAAGATCGCCAACGCCAAGAACACACGGAGCTCAAAAAAGGCCCATCGATAACTTCTTTCAAAACCTGTTGCTCGATTTCAGATATTAGTCGGCTTCAATGCTGCAAATAAATTCTGACTGTTGTAAAATCCTCCTCCTAGATGCAGTAGTCTTCTTTCTTGAAATATTGATTTTAGTCTACCTCGTTGTTTTAACTTCCGCAGTAGTCTCTAATTTGATACCGTTAGGATTCTCGTAGTAGGGTGTAGTTTTTACGAATTCAAACTGAATAACTTTTTCGTTCTTTTCCTATCCATTGAGTCTGATCCGAATCTGTCCAATTTGGTACTCCTTGATATTAACGTTGGATTGTGAGAGTTGCTTTAGTGATCTTTTGCATTCAGCTACATATATATCCTGATTCAAGAGCCATATGTTACCCCACTTCACGGTTATAGTCAGCCTAGTTCTTGAAATGCACGCAGTTCTGTCAATTGCAGATATTTAGGCTGGGATAACTGTGCGGTAGTCCAGTTAATGAGAAGAACATCGCTTCTGTAAAAATTAAGAGAATTTTCCAGATCTGGTTTAGTAATCTATCGCCCATTATCTACTGGATATATGTCGTATAGTTCTTCTCGAAATAAAGTTTCAGCTTCAAGTAGTCATTTTATACCTGTATATTAACCTGGTCCATATTAAATAAATAATAATTTTAAATTGTCTAGAAATGGGATTACTGAAATATGCAAAAATGCGAACTTAAGTCCTGGTTCTAAATTTAGTCCGTGAACTAGTACGAAATTCGGTTCTGGTTGAAGATTGAGTCCTTGAACTAGTACCAACTAAATCACTAGAAAACGCCATTGTTACCTGTATTTGTATTGCAAACCAAATCTTCAATTCATAGCAACTGCTGAATATATCCTGCCTTAAAAAGCTAGAACGTTATTTAATTTGTAAAAAACTACGCCTTTATCTAATATCTTTTCGATTCGACAAAAAAGTAAGCATTTCAACACTCTCATATGTTTTAGTTAAACTTAATTTTTATAAAAAACTGCCCTATTGGTCATAAACAGATGGTAAGGGGTAAAGTTCACGTAGTTGTACATTATGGATTATGCATAATGCACAACCTTTTTTGTTTCGTTTATTCGATCATTCATACAAAACCATACTAACTTGTTTGTAGGAATGGAAACCAACCCATTAAAACACACTCTAACTGCACGGACACGCTGACTTATCATCATCATACAACCAACAAACCGACCATCCATAATTTAGACAACAACAAAAAAGGCATTTAGCTTTTTGGTGTGGTCGCGTGTTCGCTGTTAATGGTGTTCAATAATATAAAATTTTGCTACGAGTATTAACCACATATATATAAATTTACTATTTTAGTTAAAGCATAGGGTTTTCAATGGCAGAAATATGCATCAATTTCTAGCACAATTCGTATGATAAATACATACATTCGATTAGCAGATGTTTTAAGTCTTTAATGTGGACTTAGGCTCAAGAAATTGAAAGTATATCGGAAATTTTCTACATCTAAATCTGAGTCCAAATGAAAATGTGGCTTTTAAATTTCTAACTTCGTGGTTTTATTAATTTGGGCATATATTTTTTTTAAAGTTTGTAGTACTGTTTTTGACATATGTGCCAAATTTCACGTCAATATCTTTATTGATGTTTGACGATTTTTTCAATGTCTTATTTAGTTGAACAAAGACGTTCCATTAAATATTGTTTGTGAAATAAATTTTGTGCTGCAGAAACGTTAGGGATATTGATCGTAACCGATCAAAAAATTTAAGTAATTTTTTTAATGGATAGACATTTAGTTCAACTTGAGTCAGTTTTAATTTCATTAATTTTTTTTTTTTTTTCATACATTTATTTGCAATCTATTTTACAATAATAAGCAAATTAATTAAAACTAAAAATTGACATAAGCTCAAACCTCCATTGAGATTCAAACATGTATACATTAGTATATATTTATATACATTTGTAGCCTATATATTTATATTTATTTCATAAGTATATACATATTTACATAATTATTGTTACATATTTACAAAATTATTTCCTAAAAGGTAACTCTAGAACATGATGTCTCTTTAGTCTTTGTATTCCTTCACTATCATCCAACAAGCAAATTGCTAATAAGTTAGAGTGATTACTAAGTCTTTCAATATATTTTGAGCTAAATCTTCTTCTTTAACTTTTGGTATGGTGAGGTCTTTGTGTATATTGTCATTATTCAAATACCATGGGGCGTCAGCAATAATTCTAAGCGTTTTAGATTGATAACGTTGGCGAATTTCAATATTGGAATTGCTTGCAGTACCCCAAAGTTGTATTCCGTATGTCCACACGGGTTTTAGTATAGTTTTATATAGTAGAACTTTATTTTCAATGCTTAACTCCGATCTTTGGCCTAGTAACCAATACATACGTTTAGTCTTAATATTTAAATAATCTCTCTTGGCTTTTATATGGGTTTTCCACGTCAATCTTCTATCTATGTGCATTCCAAGGTACTTGACACTGTCGGATTTAGGGATCTCCTCTCCATTTAAAAAAAATTGGTGAACAATACCTTTTCTTAGTGCGAATGTGACATGTACCGATTTTTCAGCATTCACGCAAATGTTCCATTTTTTTAGCCATATTGAAATACTATTAAGGTGGTTTTGAACCAAACGTGAAGCTTGTATACTACTATCATTACTAGCCATTAAAGCTGTGTCAGCCGCATATGTAGCAACAGTGACATCATCAGCTACAGGCATATCCGAAGTAAAAATAGTGTAGAGCACAGGGCCCAGTACACTTCCCTGAGGTATGCCAGCTTTTATTTCGCAGATGTTGGAGATTTCATAATTTATTTTTACATAAAAATAACGATCTTGTAGATAGGATCTAAGTACCAAGAAGAAAGGTGCGGGAAGCAGTTGTTTTAGTTTAAACAGGAGACCTAAATGCAACACTCTGTCAAAAGCATGTATTACGTCTAAAAAGACAGCGGAGCAAAATTGTTTCTTTTCCAAAGCAGTTCTTACAACATTTACAACACGATGACATTGTTCAGGAGTTCCATGTTTATGTCTGAAACCGAATTGGTGTTCAGGTATAATATTTTGGTTATCTAAAACAGGCTGAAATCTTTTTAATAATGTTTTTTAAAAAATTTTTGAGAATGTTGATAAAAAACTTATAGGCCTATATGACTTAATGTCATTTTCAGGCTTGTTAGGTTTTGGCACCATTATTATTTCAGCATATTTCCATTGTCCTGGAAAGTGATTAAGTCTTAAAATCGAGTAAAGATTAATGTTAAAAACACAACCGCTTTTTTTGGTAATGCTTTAATATCTTTTGCACCTATTACGTCATATCCAGGTGATTTTTTATTATTTAATATGCATATTTCTTTTTCTACTTCATTAGGAGATATATGCTTAATAGGTAAGTCCATTTGGCATGGGCTGTCTAGGAAAGTGGTAATGGTATTAACCTCGTCAGCATTATTAAAAGAAAATGGTTGGAAAGTTGTTTTCAAATATTTAGAAAACGAAACAGCTTTGCTATATTCCGATTTGCACCAAGTACCATTTGGATCTTTTACAGGTATTTTTTTTTTCGGTGGTCTTTTTAAATATTTTTTGGCATTCCACAAGTTGTGTTCGTTAGATCCATTATTTACATTATTTACATTCAGGCTTTTTATATAATAGCTGAACTGTTCATTTTTTATTTCCGCTAAACGTTTTTTAACTCATTCGTTGCTGGATTTAAATTTGTTTTGTTCACTGGGTTTCGAGTTTGTCTCCATATTTTGCGCAATCTTCTTTTGTTTCTTATGAGATCTCTGACTTCCGCAGATACTACCACTTTATTCGTATTGCTTGTTTGTATTAAAGTAGGGGTAGACAAAAAGGCAGCTTCATGAATTAAGTTTGTAAAACCTTCAACAACATCATCAGGTTCATAACCATCTTTTATACGTGTGTTAAGATTGATATTGGATTCCAGCCAGTATTTAAATTAATGTAAATCAGTTCTGGGCGAGATTACTTTATATGTTTTGTCTATTGTTGAAAAACATGTGTTAAAATTAACGATAAGAGGCGAGTGGTCAGAACCCAGTTCATCAGAACCCAAAATATCTAAAAGATGTCTTGAAATTCCCGAGTATACAACAAAATCGATTAAGTCTGGTATCTTTCGAGGATCGCTTGGCCAATAAGTTGGTTTGCCTTTAGACAGGACTTGGTATTTATTATTAACTATACTTTTGTAAAGTTCTCTGCCTTTGGGGTTAGCAAGTCTTGAACCCCACCATTGGTGCTTGGCGTTGAAGTCACCACCAACGAAGAATTTTGATCCAAGTTTTGTAAAAAAGTTATCATAATCTTGACATTTTAGTGTATATTTTGGTGGAAAGTATATAGCATAAATTGAAATATCGTTATTACCAGCGTTGATTTGAATACCAGCTGCTTGGAGATAAGATTTTCTGTAATTATCTAGTACGGTGTATTTAATAGAAGACTTTACCAAGATTGCAGAACCACCATGGGCTTTTTCGTCTGGATGGTTACATGAAATCAAATTGTAATCTTTTTTTTTAAATGTGTTTTTTTTTTTTGTGAAATGTGTTTCGCATATTAAAAATATATCGATATGATTTAAATGGATAAAAGTTTCAATTTCTCTAGTGTGATTTGGAAGTCCGTTAGAATTCCATATTCCTATACGTAAATTTATGTGCATAATTTTGATACTAACATTGTTATCATGTTTAGCAGATTTGCCAACATAGCTTCTATTCTATCCATAGCAATGGAATTATTGCTATTTGTATAATTGCTTTCATTTGGATTTTTTAATACATCAGAATATGATTGATTATTGACGAATTGATTATGTTTAGAAGAATTATTGTTTTGGGTATTATTAACTGGCGGAAAGTCTTTTGGATTTGCAGTAAAGTTTTCAGTTTGGCGATAATTATGGGAGTTATAATCTTGTTGTAGTCTTCTTTGTTGTAATTTTTTATATATTATGCACCCTCTATAATTAGCTGTATGGTCTTTTAACCAGTGAGCATCGAGGTGGCGTACTAATGTGTTTTTTGCATTCTGGTCTTTTACAATAGGCCTTTGTGTGCCCAAAAAGTTGACATCTATGGCATTGGACTAAGTCGATACTTTTCCTAGGAGCTTCTACAGTAACCAAAGCGTAATTAATATGTCTAACATTGAATATGTCTTTGTTATTTGTATTGGGATCAAGGTCAACATAGAACATTGGTAGAGGTTCCTTAGTTACTCTACTTCTAATATTAGTAACATTACGTACTTGATGGCCTAACAGACTCAGTTCTGCTTTTATATCTGCAATCGGAGTGGAATGGTGAAGTCCCTTTATCACTGCCCTATAAGAACGTTCTTGCTTTAACTGATATGTGTGAAACCCTATATTGCGATCTTCTAAATATTTTACTAACTTTCTATACGATTCAACTGTTTTAACCATAAGCTTGACTTGATTGTTTTTTAATGACTTATAATTGAATTGATCTTTTGATATGACACTACTAATATTACTTATCATTTTAATAATATCTATAACATCAGGAATGTATATTGGTGGTGGCTTAGGAGTTTTTCTTTCATCATCATCATCATCGTCATCTTCTTCATCGTTGTCAATATTATCATCATTGTCATCATTATTTTGAAGCATTGCAAATTTATTGCTGGTTGAAGGTATTTCGTCATTAATAGTTGTTTTACGTTTGTTTTTGTATAAAGGCCTAGTTAGCCACACGTTGCTATAATTTATCCGTACCGTAAATGTAACGTTGACATTTAGTGCAATTATAGAACGTAAAAAAAGGATCAGCATGTTGCTGTTTAAAATTAACCAAATTTTATCAGCTGTTCACAAATGTCACGTACAAACGTAGCATAAATCTATTTTCAACAGATAGGAACGTTCCGGTTACGTGACAGTTGAGTTCGGTAACTGCTCTAATTGCTTTTCATGTAACAGAAAAAAACAGCTGACACGTTTGGTTAAGATTACGTGTGGCTAACTAGGCCTTAACTTTGGAGACTCTTGTTGGTAACGTTTTCTTACATTTACGATTTTTTGCCAGTTCAACTCACTACCTGCGTCTTCATCATCGGTATCACTAGCCATAGTATTGTTGTTAAAATATAACAACAATTAGTACACAACACGTAGTTTGTTTTTGCAAAAGCACTTAATTGTTTTTGGAGTTTAGAATATTTTGAATATTTCACTAATCCGTTTGTTTATTACTTTTGAAGTAAATGTTTTTGGTTTTTTTTTTCTTATTTGTTTATTTTTTGGTTGTTAAGAAATTCACATTAGAGTAAAAAATATGAAACGACCGTTCACTATGAAAGTTGATCACACATTGATTCATTAAAATTGATTTAGAACTTTTTAAGGAATTCTAGGTCAAAGTAAAACTTTAAATTTTTTTTAAATTTTAGCCTGAAATATGGGTTTTTTATTTTTTTTTATTAAGTAAAAAATTTAATATTTGGATTTTAATAATAATTATAAGCATTTTTGTAATAAAAGTAAAAGTAAAATCAACTGAAAATTTTGCTATTACTACTGAAAAACTAAAAACTTTTTGTTGCCAAATTTACAAATTTGTTTACACTCAAAGAATATTTATACTTAAAAAAACGTTAGTAATATTATCTAAAGGTCTTACTATTACTACAGAAAAATTCATCATTGTTTGATGTCAAATTTGTTAATTTTAGCAAAATAAATCTGCTGAATAATGGTTCTGATTTTGATAGAAAAATAAGGATTTTTACTTTTGGATTTTCTTGTTTATTAAAACATTTCATACATATGCGGGTAAAAAACCCTTTTAAAAATAAAAACTGCAATAGATTTTAATAGCATTTGTAACAATGGTAGCTTCTGTTTATTATTATTTTTTACTAATACTACGTATTTCCTACTTAAATAACAATGAAAGACAATTATAATGAATAATTCATTTGATTCAAATATTGATTGCAAATTTTCCATATTCTGTTCTATGATATTTCTGTTCTTTAGTAGTTTTTTGACTTCTTCATCTGATTCCCGATGTTCCACTTTACATTGGTTTCGAATACTGGTGTAGTGTGTTTGATAAGTCATAGTTACCCTACCTTCTGTACGGTAACTAAATAGTAAAATTAAATTACTAATTGTAACTAAATATATCCACCTGCACCGAACTCAAGCGTGAGAAAAGTATTTCTCACAATTGTACTGTAGTATAGTTACGTGTGAACTGCTTAATACGCAAATTCACTCGTCTACTCAGTTACACATAATGTAAGTGTATGTGTACGCGTGTACAATGCATGTGCGCGCGTACGTAGGTAGATATACGTTAAAATTAGTATAGAAAAAGAATTAATAAAGAGACGTGAAAGTAAACAGTCGCATGAGCGGCTGTTTTTAAACAAATAATAAAAAGTGTAATTATTTAAATTATATGGCGATCCTGCCAATGAAAAAAAATAAAATATGAAAAAAATAATAAGTCAATTAAAATTTTAAGAAAAAATTTAATTTGTGAAAAAATCAGAAAAACAATAACTACATATACCAAGCATGAAAAGTCGAAAAACGTACATTATTAATCAACATTTAAATTTAATCAACAATTAAAAATTTGTTAAGAAGGAATACCAAAAATGTAAAAGCCAAAATAATTGTAAAAAAGTGAAGAGTTGAAAAACGTACATTATTAATCAACATTTAAATTTAATCAACAATTAAAAATTTGTTAAGAAGGAATACCAAAAATGTAAAAGCCAAAATAATTGTAAAAAAGTGAAGAGTTGAAAAAGGTAATAACGACATGAATAAGCAACCGCAGCAACAACGGATTCATCAAACTGGAATACCAAAAGTGTAACAGCCAAAATAATTGTAAAAAGTGAAGAGTCGAAAAACGGTAATAACAACATGAATAAGCAACCCCAGCAACAGATTCATCAAACTCTACGTCAACAACAGTAACCATCATCTACAGCAGCTGGAGAATAAAACAACAGCTAAGTAGCATATTTTATTTTTTTAAATAAGTTGAATCATACATATTACATAGTAGTTAAATATTGATTTCTTCGATACTCGTATTGATAACATTTTTTTTTTTTGTTAAAATCAATCAATTGAAAAGAAATTTGAATACAAAATATTAGAAAAAAAATTATGTATTTAATTATATTAAAAAAAAAAAAAATTTTTTTAAAAACAAAAAAACATGATTATTAATATTGAACTCACTTTAAAATTAATTAAACTGTGAATTTTTCTATAAAATAGAATAACTTAATATATAGAACAGAACATAGAAAAGTCATCATATTTAGGAATAAATCGACAATTTAAAATATTTAATGTATCATTAAAACTAAAATATTGATTCTTTAATATAAATTTAAATATTGATTTTTATTGGGAATAGGAAATTAAAAGATAAATTATATTTTAACATGGGTAAGCCGGAATCAAAATTAGAAAACCCGAACGCAAATGTAATAACCAACGTTGAGGTTGTCGACCACACAAACCAAATACAATCCTTGTGGTACCTCACATTGTGCTTGGTATTGATAAGCGGGGTAAACTTAACGCTAAAATTATACCTACTGCACAAAAGATCTCTCCGTAAGAGATATCTAAGTAGAGGCGACAACCTTGACAAGGTTTAAAAATGGGCCCATAAGATTTTAAAATTATATACTCCTCGAATAGATTTAAACAAAAAAAAAAAAAAGAAAGAGAACAAAGCAGAGACTGCGATAACATCATGTTATATATTATCAAAATTTTTTTATTTTGTCATCATTATTAAAAATACTGACTAAAGAGAATAAAATTTTACATAAAGTGCCGGAGGAGTCCTATTATTGAATTACTTTATTTTGTTGAATATTTGAATTAATTGCTAATATAGCAGGAACTTTGGGGGACAAATCCTAAATGACAATTATTTTGAATATTTTTTTTTGTGCGATTTTCTGGTAAGATTTTCTGTCCTAGCAGACAAAAGTCAATTTTAATCTGCATGTATGGACTGGTCTGCGATACTAGGCCAGTGCAGACTTATCAGAGAGGAATTTGACAAGTCCTATAAATGCCTCAATAGCGATAGGCCTACCAAAGAGGAAACTGTTGAAAAACATCTAAAAAACCTCTACTTACGACTTGAAGAAATAAGAGTCGTATTAAACGTAAATTATCAGCGTTTAACACCCGCACATAAGGTTGCAGCAGAGGGTTTTTTCATTGACCTAAGAAGTAAACTCATCAGTGTAGCAGCTCGTAGGGGTCTTGAAGTAGAATTGCCCAACTCATTACATGAAAGGGTAGAATTTGCGGATGACAAAAATAAATTAGCAATACAGACAGAAATAATAAGCGCAAACATGCCACAAACAGCAACGGAATTTTTAAGGACAGCATCCAGAATCATACCTGATTTTGATGGTAGGGCAGAGAACCTACAAAGTTTTCTGGATGCATTAACACTGGTGGATTCAATTGCGGAAGACCAGGATGCGGTGGCCGTCAATTTAGTAAAGACTAAATTGAAGGGAACGGCACGTACTCTCATAGAGGGTAATGAAGTAAATTTAGCCGGCATAATAGCTAGGTTAAAAACAACAGTCAAGGGCGAGTCCGTTGAGTTGCTTTCGGCAAAGATAATGAATCTCAAACAGTGTGGTAGGACACCAAATGACTACACCAAAGAGATAGAAGAACTGGCGAAAAGATTACAAAGCGCCTACATAGTGGACGGTTTAAATACTACACTAGCCGAAAAATACACAACAAACATTGCTGTAAAGGCAATGACAAAAAACAGTACCAACGACAGAGTGGGACTCATACTAGAAGCAGGTCAATTTAACACTCTCAATGATGCGGTAGCTAAGTTTATAAGTTGTTCAACCGATGCGCCTAAAAATAGTACAATAATGTACTATAACAGGGATATGCACAATACCCAGGGTCAAAGACGTGGGCGATCCTACGCAAATTTTAGCCGACGTGGAAATTACACCGGAAATAGCGGTCGTAGTAACAATAACAGGAGATACAACAGTGGGAGTAACCAGTCCCACAATGGTAACAATGAGGTCAATAGGCAATATAATGGCCGTGACAGTTACAACAGGAACAATAATAACTACAGCGGGAACTATAACAACCGCAATAATAATAGAGGACGTGATGTCCGGGCTTTGCATGGGAGTACGGAAAACGTACAATCCCCGGGTACTCAATAGATGAAATAATTAGAAATAGTAGAATCTTAAACGTTAATCTGAATTCAGCATCATATATTTCACTAAAATCAAAATTCAATGAAGGAGTGTCGACATTTTTGGTAGACACAGGTGCGGACATATCAATAATAAAAAGCGGACAGAATAAATTTGAAAGAATAGATACATCCAACACAATTAGCCTACATGGCATAGGAAAGGGTATAACCTATACTAGGGGAAAGATCACAACGGATCTGATATTTGAAAATCTGTTAGTTAAACATAAACTCCATGTGGTAGATGATGACTTTCCAGTTCCATCTGATGGAATATTGGGACTTAACTTCATTAGAAAGTACAATTGTAAACTAGAATATGGAACGGATCAAGATTGGATAGTATTAAGACCAGATGATTTCCCACAAAGTATACGGATGAAAATGCGAAAATACCCAAACATCAACACAATATCATTACCTGCGAGATCAGAGGTAATTAGAAGAATAAATGTAGGAGATTCAAAGGGGGACATATTAATTCCTAACCAAACCCCTAAGGAGGGGATATTTATAGCAAATACAATTTCTAACGCCTCACAAACTTTTGTACGTATAATGAATACAACAGACGAAGAAGTTGTTATATCTGATGCTCAAATAGAGACTGAAAGCTTGGATAATTATGAAACAGTATCAATGGTCGAGTGTCAGAATAACGATGATAAATTTAAGATATTGTCCGAAAAATTTCCTAAATTCATTGAGAATGAACTAAAGGAAATATGCATGAAATATATTGATGTTTTCGCACTAGAAACAGAAAAAATATCTGCGAATAATTTTTACAGGCAAAAATTGCGTTTAAAAGATATAGAACCAACATATATTAAAAACTATAGGATACCTTATGCGCATAAGGAGGAAATAACAGGACAAGTGGATAAATTAATAAAAGATGGTATAATTGAACCATCAGCTTCTGAATACAATAGCCCAATATTATTAGTACCGAAAAAATCTTTAGCTGGAAGCGTTAATAAAAGATGGAGATTAGTAGTAGATTACAGGGCGGTTAATAAAAAATTGATTGCAGATAAATTTCCATTACCAAGAATAGATGACATTCTTGATCAACTTGGCAAAGCGAAATATTTTTCTTGTCTAGACTTAACGTCTGGGTTTCATCAAATTGAATTAGATGAGGACTCCAGGGATATCACATCATTTTCAACAGATAAGGGATCATTCCGTTTTAAGCGCCTCCCATACGGGCTTAAAATAGCCCCAAATTCATTTCAGAGAATGATGACAATTGCATTCGCTGGTTTATCACCAGCTCAAGCTTTCTTATATATGGATGATTTAGTTGTAATTGGTCGTTCAGAACGACACATGATTAGGAATCTGGTAGATGTTTTTGAAACCTGTCGGAAATATAACCTTAAACTACATCCAGGAAAATGTTCATTTTTCAGTCATGAAGTGACTTATTTGGGACACAAATGTACAGATAAAGGCATTCTTCCAGACGATAGCAAATTCAAAATAATTCAAGACTATCCCACACCTAAAAATGCCGATGAAACAAAACGATTTGTAGCATTTTGCAATTACTATAGACGTTTTGTTCCTAATTTTGCGGAACACGCTCGTCTCTTAACGAGATTATGTAGGAAAAATACAAAATTCGAATGGAGTAGAGAGTGTGAGAAAGCATTCGAATATTTGAAAAACTCACTACTGAACCCAAGAATATTACAATATCCCAATTTTGATGAACAATTCTGTATCACAACCGATGCAAGTAAATATGCATGCGGTGCAGTGCTAAGCCAAGAGCATGATGGAATACAACTTCCAATAGCATATGCCTCACGATCGTTCACGAAAGGTGAAGCGAACAAATCTACTATTGAACAGGAATTAGCAGCTGTACACTGGGCGATTACATATTTCAGACCATACATATATGGCACGAGATTTTTAGTGAGAAGCGATCACAGACCACTGTCGTACTTGTTCTCGATGAAAAACCCTTCCTCAAAATTGACGCGAATGAGATTGGATTTAGAAGAGTATGATTTTACAATAGAGTACCTGAGGGGAAAGGATAACCATGCGGCAGACGCTTTATCCAGAATAACAATAGCAGACATAAAAACTAGCAGAAACATTTTTATGGTAACCACTAGAACAAAATCTAGAAAAACACAACCAGGAATAGATGAGAAAATAAAGAGTATAACGACAACCCCAAGGGTTTATGAAACACTTAGTATAAAGGAAGTAAGAAAAAATGTTCGCCTAAAGTTTGACTTACAAGGCAAAACACCGAGGTGTTACCTTAAACACGGGAAAATAACTTTAGAGGAGCTTAGGATAGATGACCTTATTGTTAATAGGAAAGTTGATCTAAATCAATTCTTCCCTAGGTTGGAAAATATGACCGACAACAAAGGCATCAAAAAGTTGCAACTATCACTAAATGACAAAATATTTGAGAAGATTCGAATCAATGTGTTTAAAGAAATAGGGAACAAAGAATTAAAAAAATTAATAATAGCTCTAGCGCCACGGAGAATAAATGTTACTGCTGACGAGCAGAAAAACACACTCCTAGAAAAATATCACAATGATCCTTTATACGGAGGTCATCCAGGGATAACAAGGATGACAGCAAAAATAAATGAAAAATATTTCTGGAACGGAATGTCAAGAGACATACGTAACTATATAAAAGGATGTAAGCAGTGTCAGACAAATAAATCCCTACCGAAAACAAGGGAACCAATGGTGATAACGGAAACACCAGTGAAAGCATTCGATATAGTCGTTATTGACACAATTGGTCCTTTTATTAAATCTAATAACGGCAATGAATATGCCATAACCATAATATGTGATCTAACGAAGTATTTGATCACTATACCAATTCCTGACAAACAGGCTAAAACCGTAGCCAAGGCTATTTTTGAAAATTTCATTTTAATATACGGTCCAATGAATAGAATTCTGACTGATATGGGAACGGAGTATAAGAACCAGACCATACAAGAGCTTTGTGGATTGCTGAATATTGAGTACACAACATCGACAGCATACCATCATCAAACGTTGGGTACTATAGAAAGATCACATAGAACATTTAACGAATACGTTCGTTCATATCTTTCAGCGGACAGAACAGATTGGGACGAATGGTTGACATACTTCACGTATTGCTTCAATACAACACCTTCTACTGTCCATGGGTACTGTCCGTATGAACTGATATTTGGTAAGAAATCACCTAACATACCATTTCTTGATAACAATATCGTTGACCCAATATATAACATAGAGTCATACGAAAAAGAGGTAAAGTATAGGCTTCAGACGGCGCAGCAGCGAGCTGCGAGTATGATAGAAAGGCAAAAACAAAGTAGTAAGACTCTGTACGATAGAAGAATTAATCCCATTGAAATAAAAATAGGAGATTTGGTTTTGATAGAGAACAATGCGGGCCATAAACTGGAAAGCTTGTTTAAGGGACCTTATTCGGTAGAGAAAATAGACGAATTAGGTAATTGTACCCTATCAATGAGTGACGGTAAAAAAGCCAATGTACATAAAAATAGACTAAAACAATGTAGCTAAAAAAAAAAAAAAATTTTTCATTCTAATTTTAAAAATACCTGGCCAGGTCAAAATAAGTTTAAGATTAAAATTTAACAACAATTCTAAATATAAAATTTAAAATTTTTAAAATTAACATTATAATTAATTTAAGAAAAAAAAGAAGAATTTATTGTAAACCAACATTAAAAATAAAAGAAGAATTTATTGTAAACTAACATTCAAAAAAAAAAAGAAGAAAACATTTTACATATAAATTATAATTTTACCTACAACATTAATTTTAAATAACTTTATAAAATTTAAATTAAAATTAAAAATAAATTTCAAAATCGAATTAATTAAAATTTAATTTTATTTTAAGGAAAAAAGGGAAAATGAAGAACCCAAAATAGATCTTGAGACCTAATATTTTTTTTTCAAACTAAATTTAAAAATACTATAAGTATATGAAAGAATGATCAGGAATATATATCATTCTTTTTCTGTAAAAGGGAGGTGTAGTGTGTTTGATAAGTCATAGTTACCCTACCTTCTGTACGGTAACTAAATAGTAAAATTAAATTACTAATTGTAACTAAATATATCCACCTGCACCGAACTCAAGCGTGAGAAAAGTATTTCTCACAATTGTACTGTAGTATAGTTACGTGTGAACTGCTTAATACGCAAATTCACTCGTCTACTCAGTTACACATAATGTAAGTGTATGTGTACGCGTGTACAATGCATGTGCGCGCGTACGTAGGTAGATATACGTTAAAATTAGTATAGAAAAAGAATTAATAAAGAGACGTGAAAGTAAACAGTCGCATGAGCGGCTGTTTTTAAACAAATAATAAAAAGTGTAATTATTTAAATTATACTGGAAATGAACGGATCTGACGTTACCAATAATATATTAAATATATTATTTGTGGAATTTTGTGAAATTTTTCAAGTATTGTGCTCTCTATAAAATCCATAATCCTTATTCCATTTTTCCTGACCTTTCTCTGATGGATCTTCAAGTGGCACCAAATGATATTTAATGACATCTTTTGCATGATAAAGAATTTTGTGAACTGTTGCAGACATATTTCTCCATGGGTACTTGGTTGTATATATTTTTGCAGTTTCCTTAGCATAATCTCCAAATTTTTTGGAGTCAATTTCTTCATTGCACGCAAGTTCTTCTAGGATTATTTTAAATCTGAAAAAGTTTAAATCCACTCCTGTTATTTCAGATGCTATTTCTCGATCTAAAAATATTGATCTATAATCAATCCAAATTTGTGATATTCATCTTGAACATGTTTCTTTTTTGAACTTCTTAACTCTTTGTTGGTTTCGTTGTTTCTTATTGATCCTGAAGACCCGAAATCTACATCATAACTGATTTTTAGTATGTGTTCTATAAGTCGTATTCTTGCATGTAGTGGTGATAGTACAAATTCATATGCTTCCGTAATATCTAATGATTTTGTCGGGACTTGGTTTAATTGGCTTGATGTTGTTTGGCATATAATGCAGCTGGATGCAGCCTTGGTGTTAGTCAAAGCCTGGCCTACTTTTCCATCTATCATTGTCAGCATTAATTGGCAGCTTACTTTTTGTCTCTGCAGCGGTAATGTGATAATGTGCTGAATACATATTTGAGCCTTTTTCAATCGCACGCAATCTGAGCTGAATATATTGCTGTTTTGTCAATTTCAAATCCAGAAATAATGCTAATGCCTCCTCATTTGTGAACTGTTTTTCATCGCTCGGAGTTGGTATACTTTTAAGAATCCGTTTTTTTCTCACTGGACTAGCTTTAACAAAATTTTCAATGATATATATAGGAAAGATAATTTTATATTTGTACATCCAATTTCATCGTTAACATCTTTAAGTTTCTGCCTCTTGGATCTATCAGCTGCAGATGTCCAATGATTTGCGTGGTCTTCCAGCCTAATCTTGCTTTGTTGTTTCTGAAGCGACAGTAAGTTGGCCTTCTAACCAGTTTGCGCTTTTTATATAAAACTTTTGTTTATTGTAGCTAACTTCTTTGGAGCGTTGTTAGTGCTTTGACGAAATTAGATAATTGCTCTTGTATTTCCATGCTACACGAATTTAAGTTTAATTTTACTTATATATAGTTACTTTATAGGTAACAATAAGGGTTTTGAGTAATTTGTTACATTTAGGAGGACAGTAAATTTCTATAAAAACCACACATTGACACCGCACAATCTGTTGTAATTAATGTAATGTAAAATTTAAGAGTTTTTGCTGTGTTTTTTGTCCAATGATGACTATCGCCGCGATATAGTTTGTTTCATTAAATTTAACACATTATTTACAGTTGTTATTACCAGTAAGTATTAACATAACTATTATCTTACATTTCCTTAGTCCTTACATTTAGCTTGAAATAATTCAAAAGGTATGGGGTTAACATTACCAGGTAATGCAAACGGTAATAACTAATCATTACTAAGGTTTTGCTAAGTTAGAACATCATCCTAGTTTTTATTTCTAAAATACTCTTCGGCCAGTTCTTTATAACTGAAGCTCTCCATATTTTTCTGAAAATTTTTAATTGCGAATGTTATTGCTGAAATATATTATAGCAACTGAGTGTGTATTCAAAAGTCACTTTTTGATAAGCTTTCTCATAAGTCATCATACTATGTTTCCAGGTAAAATAAAAAGGGTACGAAAATGGCATTAATGCATTACTACCTAAAATAATATATAAATAATAAAAAAAAATCACTATGCAAATGAATTACATGTGTATGTTTTCTTTACTAATTGCATTATTGCATTGTTCGGTAAAATAAAAACGTATAAAAAGGGTATAATAATAAAAAACCCAGGTTACAAACGAATGACATCCTCTGTGAATTGACATTCTTACTCACAAATATGTCAAAAGTGTGGTGTATTTTGTAAGCAGATATCATTACTGGTAATAGAACAAATAATGATTATTATATGCTGTTTAAGTTACCGTAATTTGAAATTTGTTTTGAGTAATTTCATTAAATTGAAAAAAGTGTTCTACCCACGGGTCGTCACGTGTACAAAAGTATATATGGGGTTTGAGAGGACACTTTCACCTTTCTCCGCGTGGTATAGGTTTCTTATTCTACTTCGTTCCCTACAAGTTCTATTCCACTAAAGTTGAAATTTGACAAAAATATAGTAGTTAAATAAATATTTCATAACGCCCCTAATCTTAAACGGCAGGGCTGTGGCAATCCTACCAACATTATAAAAAGGACCGCAGGTCATTATCGATGATTGCTTGCGAGCAGTAACCATTTATTTTTGATAAAAAAAACAAAAAAAAATCACCTTTTTCAGAGATTAAAAAACAGTCGAGTTTGACAGCATGCCACGCCCAAAGTTAGCAAGAGTTTAACCTAAGTTTTTGGCTGGCTGAGTCTGGATATATTAGCTACAAAACGGCGCTAAAATTCTAAAAATCGGTGACAAAATAATAGACTTTTGGCCAAAGAAATCGGTATCCAGGCCTTGTCAAAAACAAGGTTTACATGTTGTACACACAGTCCCAAGAACGCAGAGAAAGCGTTGAAGAAAAAGAGCGCCCCGAACGAAAAAACAACAACTGAAACTGTTGACATTTGAAAACGATCAGTCAATATCGTTTTAAAGGATGTTTTGGGCCTAAAAACCAAATCGTGGCGTGCTTTGTAGACCATTTCGGAAATTGCATTTGACGGCTGTTTCAAGGTATGGAATATACGTTGACATTGAAGGCGATGAAATTGATTTCGAAGAATAAATTAAGATTTTTTCATTTTATAACAAAAGTCACACAGCATATCGAGGTTTTGAAGTCAAAAAAGTCTTGAGACTTCTGTCATCTATGAAATAATATAACATCGTTAAACTTTCGGTACCCATACGAGCAAGGAATATATTAAGGTTGCAATTTGAAATGGATGACTATACTTATATGAAGTGCGACTAAAGAAAAGTGGAAAAATTTGCATTAGGCTGTTGTGTTGTCAAAGAATTCTATAAAAATAGTTGCCTTCAAAAATCTTTTTAGTAAATATTGAGCTGTTTCAAACACATAATAAACAGACTTACTTCTGTATCTTAAAACAACATGCAAGTGGGCAACGGAAAAACAGACCAAAGTCGAAGGGAAGGTAATTATCAAAATTGCTTCTTCGACTGAAAACTGACATGGAACAAAAAGTCCGAGAAGAGAATCAAGAAAGCAAATAAGGGATATTTATTATTCATAATTATTATTTATTTTATTTATTTAATTTTATTGTAATTCTAACAGAACAAGAATAAGTTCTTATAAGTTACAGTGTTAGATAAAACTAAAATTTAAGTTATACTTCATGCAATAATATAATATAATTTCAATATATTTTTAATTTATTTATAATTATAATTATTTATATTATAATTTTAATTTACAAAAAAATGAAACATTAAACATTAAAGCACTAAACATTAAGGACCGAATGCATTATTAAAGTGTAAAGTGTACTTTATCAATAAATTTTGTATGAAAAACATAAAATAAAGTCTACTTGAAGTACACTTAAATTTGTTTTCATACGGACCTAAAACTTTAAATATTAAAAACAAACTAGCAAATTCCAGCCCTCGAAATTCGGGCGCAAATTCTAGGAAATTTTATTTTTTCATTAAATTAAGACCCAAAAAGTATGCTAATCAATTACAGCCAATTCACAAAAAACAAACTCATTTTTATTACAAACACATTAACAAATTTAATAAATACACACATAGTATTGTATAATTTTATGTATCTGTAAGTAGCAACTTTAAATGCAATTTACTCAAAATAAAAATTTAAAAATCTGTAAATCTGCAAAACGGCTAAAAAGAAATACCTTTCAAATAATATATGTTTGGTCAAAATCCGGATATAACGGTAGACCAAAACATCAGTCACAAGAAATCGCCTAGCCTATTAATATTATAGATATCTTTAATAGGATATTGTTAATTGTCATACTATATTAGGAAGTTTGTGCCAAAGACAAGCTGTATACTCATAAATAAAGAATTCTCTCTTCGAGGCGTCATAATTAATACTTCTCTATTGAAAGACCAATCTTACTATATGTTCTTATGTGTCGATATAAACCTCCGGAAAGGAAAGTTACGCTAAAGAAATGCGAAGAGTACAAAGTGTTGTAGCATGTTCAGACGGCAAAATGAACTACTTGATTCGCTCTCTGAATCATGATTGTGAATCTTGGTGTTCAGACGAGTGTTCTTGTTTCATTTTGACGTTTATATTATTTGTGCAAATATTTGAAAACATCCTTCTACACTTTACGTTTCACTGTTTCAGTTTTTTCATTTTTATTTTAATATACATATATATGTAAATATATACTTTTTATTTGTTAAATCTTTCTATTTATTTTATTGCACAAATTATTTTTTTGTTTTTTCTTTGTTTATATATTTTTGACAGCTATCATGTAGATTCAATCATGATTCGGGCGCGAACCGTGAATGAGAGCGCGAACCGTGAATCCTGATGTCCGTGTGAACATAGCATTATGGTTTTAGGTATTTCTGTTGCCTTGCAAATGACATCAGGCGACTCTACTGATACCGTACTGTGCTTGATACCAATAGTCAACTTTGCAGGGGGTAATGCTTATAAGACGTGCGTAAAACTCAAACAGTCAAATTGATGCAGTCAATAAAATTTAGAACACAGTAACAAGAACAATGTAATTAAAATTGATAAAATTAATCCTCGACCGAAAATATGATGCTTCATTTCTATCTCGAGAATTTTGGTCAAACTAGCAAACAGCCAGATTACCGTAAAATTCAAGAATGTTTCAGGCTAAAACAGTTGTATAAAATTTGCCGGAAGTTACTGTAAGAACTATTAACATTCTTGTCAATAGTTAAGCCGCATAAGTTATAAGTTTGCACTGATTGTAGTTTACAGAAGCTTTGAAAATTTATAGGTAAAAAGTGGCCACAACATCGTCACACTAATCTGGGTACTTGGACACAAAGCTATCGAAGATAGCGAGAGAATAGATAAATTCATCCACTGATTCAGTACTACAGAACTTTAAGAGATTGCCTTAATATCTAAGAGGCAAATAGATATGGAGGATATTAACAAACTGTACTATCACTATCCCTTTGGCTGTTTATTTTTTGAGGCATATTTTTGTAATTGAATGAACACATTATTTATTAATTTGTATATGATTTTATCATTACTTTTCGCGCTTAATCTGAGAAAATATAAAAGGGTCTTAGAATATCGTATTTATATGGAAACCCTACTTTCAATTGAACCCTTTCACACAAAAGTTAATACTTACTGTATATTAAAATAACACCACTTTGCATTGAATAATATCAATTTAATGGTAATTCCACTCTAAAAGCCCATTTGTTTTTTGTTAGGTATTTTTTATTTTTTATATAAAACAAATACTACATACAATAAATGATTGAAGTGTTATGTGGCCTTTAGTTTGTTGCATGTGTGTCAGTGCTTATATTTATTTATTATTGGATTTTAAGATGATTTTATTTGATTACAATACGTACTCATAGATTATTCAAAAATGATAAAGTACTTCAATTTTATAAATTATAGTTTGTTCAAATGGTCAAGCTAAACCACTCTGTATTTTGACATGAATTAATTTCGTTAGCAAAATATTAAGTGACGTGTTTTCTATGCTAAGTAGTGACCAAAGGATACTATAATTTTCCGTATAACGTTTTGGAAATTTTACATCGCATGGATTTAGTTGCCATATGTGCGATTACTTAGCGAAAACTTAGCTAATATTATAAACCACTAATTTAAAACTGTATTGTAAAACCCATATGGTGCTCTGGTATTCAAATATATGGGGTACTGCTTCGCCGTCTAATCTTTAAAAATTGCAAAGAAGGCAAAATAGGCTATACGAATGATTACAGGTGCACCCTGGTATGCCAGAAATTCTAACAGTCTTAAGAACTTAAATGTTCAAAGATGAAGTTATGAGAAACAGTGTTAGATATGTGCATAAACTTGAAACTCACCTTAACATGCTTGCCCGAAATCAACTTAACACCCGTGGCCACCTAAGCTTTAGAAGATTGAACACAGCCGATCTGACATGCTGAGGCGCCTGAAAACATTTTTTTTATACATCAAAGAGGAATTAAATTTTTGTCTGGCACTGGCTGGTCTTTATTATCAGAATTTGTTTTGAGATTTTAATAATTATAATTTTTGGTTCATATGCAAATAAGTGAATATTCAATAAATAAAATAACGTGAAAAAACAAGTAAGACTGTTAAATTTGGCTGCACCGTATCTTTAATACCCTCCACCCATGTTCAAAACACAATATTATAACCAAATTTGTCAACACTAAGAGATAAAAAGCCAAGATTTCAAATTATAATGGCTATTTTTTTTTTTACAATACTGATTAAAAGTAATAAGATAATTAACAAAAGTTTTAGATATTTTCGTGCTTTTTTCATTTAAATCAATTATGAAATACAAGAAACATAAATGTAAACATTTTTGGTTGTTTGTTTATCAGCGATGCATACACACTTTTTCACATGCACAAAAAAAAAAAAAAAACAAGTAAGAAAATTATAGTCGGTCTAGACCGACCATATGATACCCTATACCATGGTTTAGAGACCCTATCTTTCGGTCCAACTAATTCGATATAGAAAATAAGCATAAACCAAATTTGAGTGGCATTGTTATTAATTTTTTTGCTGCAAATATGAAAAAGTTCATATCGGGTGCTATATTTATATGGGGACTAGGTCGAAAAATGGACCGATCGTGACCATATTTCGTAAAGTCACTTATATTTTGAAAAAATATATACAAACCAAATTTGAGAAAAATCTGTACAATATTTTTGTGTTTTGATAGATTTAAGTGAAGATCGGGAAGCAGCTTATATGATTAAGAATTGTCCTATAGGTATTATTTTTGGACTACTGATTAATCCATATAATTAACACAAACAAACCCAATTTGACTGAGATCTATATTATAATTTGGATCTTATGGCACTTCATGTCGGTTTCATAGGAGTCATTTGTATGGGGGCTAGGTCTGAACGTAGACCGAATTTCACCAATTTCAATACGGTTCATCCTATGGCCGATGAAAGCTTATGTACCAAATTTCATCAAAATATATTCATATTTGCTACCTGTATTTGATTACAAGGTTTACATGGACACACGGACGGACGGACGGACGGTCATTGCTAAATCGACTCAGACAGTGATTCTGAGTCGATCGGTATAATAAAAGATGGGTCTAGGTCAAATATTTTTGGTAGTTACAAACAGCAGCACAAAGTCATTGTACCCAAACCACATAGGGTATAACAAAATCAACAAGCACCGTTAAGAGAATATTTACCCACACATCCTTGTTTTCTTCAAAAGCGCATGTATTTACATTTTTTAAATTTAAATCCAAAAAATTGAAGTTGCAGCATACGAAAAAATTATCTATATCGTTTTGCACGAAGGCTTACTCACAGAAATCGTTATAGCTAAGGAAGATTTTTACATCATCAGCATACATTAAAACGTTGCAAAAATTAATTATAGATGGAACATCATTAATGAAAAGGGAAAATAAAATTGGCCCAGGATGGCTACCTTACGGTATACCATAATTTACTTTTATATTCTTAGACGTAGTGATATTAAAATGAGCACATTGCACTCTACTAATCAGGTAAGATTGAATCCAGTTGTTGGTAAATCCCATTAAATACAATTTTCTAAGTAATTGGCAGTGATTAACTTTATCAATAGCTTAACTGAAGTCTGTATATATAACATCAGTATGTTGACCATTATTAACACCTGCCATGTTGAGCAGGTGTTAATAAAGACGAAACTTGGTGGCGGAGAAAATCAGTAATAAACTCTCAAAAAGTTTAGGAATTGCACTGAGTTTAGCAATGCTTCTATAGTTTATAATGGTTGATTTATTGCCAGATTTAAAAAGTGGTATAATTAAGGATTCCTTCCATAGCGGTACTTAATAGATAAATTAAAAATAATGTTTAACGGAGTTGATAAAGAGATATCACAATTAATCAGAATACAACTGGGAATACCATCAGGTCCGTGATGAAATGAAGGTTTAAACTTTTTTTAATGAAGTTTCAAAATAGGATGTAGTGATGAAATTAAATGAAATTGACTGATGTTCAAACACATTATATGGATAATGTCTTGAATTATGGTGGAGAATATATGGTGGAGAAAAAGTCGGCAACATGTTACTAATAATAATAAGGTCATCAATTGACTTATTATTTAGATATTTCATTATAGGCGGAAAGCCAAAAGATTTTCTTTTAGAATTTACGAAGTTGTAAAAAGTTTTAAGATCGCGTTTAAAACTTATTTTTATGTTTTTAAGGTAATTAGTATATAACTTCAAGTTTAGTGAGTTGTATTCTGCACGAGCAACTGAATATTTACCGTACTCAATAAGTGAACCAGATTCTTTATATCGTTTATACCGCTTGTTTTTTACATTTCTAATTCTGTGTATTTCGGAACTGATTCATCAATTAAATCCAAAAGAGTTTTATAAGAACAATTTATCATTGCATCAATGGCAGCAGGACTCCCTTCGTTGATATATAATAGCTGTTACATTAGTGTTACATTATAGATAATTTAAATCCGAGTAATTCGTCCGTTTATAACAATAAACTTTTTCTTTATTACAATGTATCTTAGGTTCTGGTGCAAAAGGAATGTTGTAGCTAATTTTAATGGTGGGATGGTTTTGGTCCTCAGGTCGAGTAATGGGATCAAATCTAGTGAAGATAGAATCAGCCGGTTCATTAACAAATACTAAATCAAGCAACTTATTTAAATCATTATAAACGCCATTTATTTGAAATAGGCATAAATCAAGTATATTGTTTAAAAATTCATTAACCGAATTCAATTTTATTGGAGTGGATATGATGGTATCAGGTAGAAAATCCAAGGATACTGAAGGTAAATTAAAATCACTGACAACAAAAATTTAGTCTACGGGATTGGCTCTCGAAACGATGGATTTGATAGCTTCAAAATGATTGATAATCGATTGGTCAGAATTCGGAGGAATGTAAGAGCAAGTTATAAAAATTTATTTGCGGTTCAGTTTCATTTTGGCTCCAATAAATTCTATAGCACTAAATGAAACTGATGTTATTTCTTCAGACGGCAGAATGTTTGATACAGCAATTAAAACTCCACCTCCAGTTGTATTAGTAATTTTGTCAAGTCTATACATTTCATACATATTTGTTGCAAAGAATTTGGGTGTTCAAGTTTTTATTACTTAGCCAAGCTTCAGTAAAAATAATGATATGGTAGACAGTTAATTTAATTAACTTAACTTATGTTTCTATCTATCTCTATTCTTACTCTTTTACTTTACTTTAACTCTACTCTTTACTTTCTTATTCACCTAAAGCTTTCACTCTTTTCAATCAAATTTAATTTTAAGAACTCCTAATTGTAATTTAGTCGTTAAGTTAGTCAGTCTTAAATAAACCGTCTTCAAATAAAGAAGTTTATATTTTTGAATAAAATATAAAATATTAAATAAATATTTTAAATAAAATAAATAAATTGTGGTTTTAATTCCATATTTATAAGTGGCGCAGTCGAAAAAAAAACCGAATCTACAAGAACAAATAAAATTTTTTTTTTTAAATAAAAAAGTGTTAAAAAAAAAATAAAAATCATCTAATAACTAATCTATTGTGAAATAAAATAAACTGTTTTTTTAAATACATACAAAAAAAATAATAAATGATAAAATATTATGAACTATTGTCGTAAATAAGTTTCAATGTACAAAGAAATCATACTTAAATAATATTAAATTTGCTAAAAGAAAAGTACAGTTTAATAAAAAAATCAAAAGTTAATTTTTATAAAAATTGTCCAAACATAATAAAATCAGAATTCAAGAAAAACAAAACAATAAGAAGCTTTACTAAGAACAATGATTTAAAATGAAATAACCGTTAACAACATAATATTTAAGTATTGTCTTGTAACGTACAAAGCAAAATACAGAAAACAAAAAAAAAAAAAAATATAAATAATAAACATCACAACAAAAAAATCCAAAACTGCAAACTATAGACAAATGTCCGTTAACAACACGAAATTCAAATTTTAAATTGTAACAAACAAAAGAATGGAAAAAAAAACTGAGACAGTGAACTAACTAAATAAGAAGAGATACATCATAAGTAATGAGAGTTTTAAAATAAAAGCAATTTAAATAAACAATAACAAAAACAACTAAGGTATTGCAAAGTTGGAGCATATTAACAAAAGAGCGTAAATTGTGGAGCTTTTAAATTAAAGTAAAAAATAAATAAATAAAAACAACAACAAATATATAGAAAAATATCATAACAAAAACGTAAATAACTACAAAAAAAAATTTTTTTAATTAAAAAGAGTCGAAAATTGAGTGATAACTAAAATCGAACTTTTTACTCAATACAACTAAAATTAAAAATAATCATCATGCTCTCCACATTAACTCTATCGATGAATGAGGTCTTAAAAGATGCTCAAAGAGTACATGAGTACAGAGGAGATGATTCTTATGCTCTAACATCTTTTCTACGAGAAGTAGAAACTTTATTTTCTCTTGTCGAATCACAACCAGATGCTAAACAATATATTTATCAACGTATTATATTAAATAAAATACAGGGAGAAGCTCTCCACGTTATAAGAAATTTGGGGCCAAATCCAAATTGGTGGAAACAAAAGAAGCGCTGATTAACAACTTTGGCGTTACTGAATCATATCATCAACTCTATCAGGAGGCGTTCGCAGCTACAAATCACGGTATTGAAAATTATTATAAAAAATTAAGAATTATTTTATGTAAGATCAATGAAAAATATGAGTACGATGCGGAAAAACCTGTTGAATTTAGCCCTATATATGCAGAAAAGATAATTTTAAAAACTTTTTTGAATAATATAGATGTAAATTTAGCATCAGTTGTAATTAATAGAAATTTATCTAGATTAAGAGACGCTTATAATTTTTTGGAAAAAGAAGGTTTGATTAGGAATGAAGTTGAAAGAAAGAGAGGCAATGAAAATTTTAGTGTTAATCACAATAAAAGAGATAATCGTAATGAAAATAGAAATGTAAATCCAAATAGTAATTTTAGAAATAAAAATTATAATAATAATTCTAATCAGAACAGAACTTATCAAAATTTTAATAATAACTCTTCAAATATGCCAAGTACAAGTAGTTTCAATAACAGATATGAAAGTAGAAATCCACAAAATGACCGCAGAATGAGTCAATCAGGAAATAGTAACTCAAATTTTAGACCAAATACCAATAGTATGGAAGTAGATCATTTACAGGAAGCTCGGGGAGGTTATAATAGTGAAGGGGAAGTAAATTTTCATGCAATAGCCTCATCAGGACACTTCCAATAGTGGAACTTACTATCGGTAAGGATAAATTTAAGGCCTTAATCGATACAGGTAGTACAACTTCAATATTGGATCGGGACAAATTACCCCAATATAAAAGATTTTTACTGAAGGATAAAATCTCATTTACGTCCCTTAATGGCAGGACAACAATAGAGCAGGAAATTATTACAAATTTGCCAAAAGAGTTTTCTGAAAATGCAACAATGTCATGGAAATTGACCATATTCAATGGAAAAAACTTTGATGCTATTTTAGGACAAAATATTTTGAGGCCATTAGGAGCAATAATTGACATGGAAAACGAGACGTTAACAATTAATGGAAACACCATAGATTTTCTGAAAGTTTTTGCCTATTATGAAAAAGAAATTAATCAATTAGAATCATTAAACATTAATGAAAAGGTTTTGGATAATTTGTATAATGATTTAAATAATGAGGAACAAATTGCTTTAGATAATATATTAGAATCATATAAAGATTTGATTCTTACTGAAGGGCAAATTTTGGACAATACTAATGTTATCGAACATGACATAAGAACTATAACGGATAAACCAATTTATACCAAAATGTATCGATATCCTCATATTCATGAGCAAGAGATATGCGATCAAATTGATGATATGCTACGCCAGGGTATTATAACCGAAAGTAATTCGCCATACAATAGTCCTTTGTGGATAGTACCGAAAAAAGTTGATAGCTCTGGCGAAAAGAAATGGCGTATAGTTATAGACTATCGGAAATTAAATGATATAACTGTAGATGACAAATTTCCAATACCCAACATAGATACCATATTGGATAAACTAGGTCGTACCCAATATTTCTCAACGATTGATTTGGCAAAAGGTTTTCACCAAATCCTTGTTAATGAAGAGGACCGGTCGAAAACCGCATTTTGAACTCCTTATGGGCACTATGAATATCTACGGATGCCATTCGGTTTAAAAAACGCTCCAACTACATTTCAGAGGCTTATAAATTATGTCCTTCGGGATTTTATTAATAAAATATGTGTTGTCTATTTGGACGATATATTAATATTTTCGACTAGTTTTCAGGAACATATTGAAAACATAAATAAAGTCTTCCATAAATTGAGGGAAGCAAATCTGAAAATTCAGATTAATAAATGCAAATTTTTTACAAGGGAAACCTTATATTTAGGCCATATTTTGACACCTGAAGGAGTCAAGCCAAACCCAGCTAAAATCGACACAATTTTAAGACTTAAATTACCAACAACGGTTAAGGAAATAAAGTCCTTTCTTAGTGTCACAGGATATTATCGTAAGTTTATAAGGGATTATTCCAAGGTAGCATTTCCGATGATAAAATACTTAAGAAAGAATGTTAGATTAAATACCAATGATCCCAATTTTATTAATGCTTTTCAAAAATTTAAAAACATTATAACAGAGGCTCCGGTACTTAAGTATCCGGACTTTAAAAGACAATTTCAATTAGTAACTGATGCTAGCCTAAATTCACTTGGTGCAGTGCTACAACAAGATGGCCATCCCATTTGTTTTGCTAGCAGGACATTAAACGAACATGAGAAAAACTATTCGGCCACCGAAAAGGAACTTTTGGCAATTGTTTGGGCTACGAACTATTTTCGTCCTTATTTATATGGTGTAAAATTCGAAATTCTTTCTGACCATCAACCATTAAAATGGTTATTCGTTAAGTCTCAGAGTAGAGAGTTGAATCCTAGGCTTTATAGGTGGATTATAAAGCTTAGCGATTTCAATTTAACAGTAAATTATATAAAAGGGAAGGATAATCAGGTAGCTGATTTCTTAAGTAGGATCAATTATGATTCTGGTGAAATTAATTTATTAAATTCTTCCAATGATTCACTATACAACAACAATGATAATGACCTAGCTACAATTCACTCTCAAGAGGGGGATTTACATAACGATATTGGTATTTTGGAAACTGTTGTTAACAGATTTAAAACACAAATAATTTTAACTGATACGAAGACTAGAGAATTTGATATGAAACATGGTAACAAAAAAGTCTATATTAACTCAGATGATTTAAATAATGATTTAGAAAACATACTTAGCCGAAATATAGAAAAGGGCGAAATAGGCATTTTTACTATTTGAGGGGGATAACAGCGTAAAATTTGTCAGATGTTCTTATCAAGCCAGGGACATGTCATCTGAAGATGAAACTTATAATCAAATCCACCACTATCATAGGAATGAAACAGGACATACTGGAATAAATGAAAATTATGAGGGTCTGAAAAAACACATTTACTTTCCAAATTTGAAGCTTTTGATTCAAAAATACATCAATAACTGTGATGTCTGCAATAGAGCTAAATTTGACCGTAATCCCATCAAGGAAAAATTTAATGTGACGGAAACTCCAACAGACATTAAGCAAATTGTTCATATGGATATATATACTAATTCTAAATCAAACTTTTTGATATTCATTGACAAAGTTTCGAAATTTGCAACTGCTTATTATTTAGAAGATCGTACTAATCAAACCATTATAGAGAAACTTCGACTTTATAAGTCACAAAAAGGACATTTTGACAAGCTTATTACTGATAATGAATTTACAAGCATTAACATTAAGGAATACTTGCGAACTGAAAACATCGAACTTCATTTGGTTAAGCCTAATAGTCATACTGGTAATGGGGATATTGAGAGGTTACATAATACTCTATGTGAAAAAATTAGAACGTTAACAATTGATCAAGGGTCCCTTAGTATAAAAGACAAAATCAGTAAATCCATTGAATTTTATAATAATAGTATTCACTCTGCTATAAAGGAAAAACCTATTAATGTCGAATTTGGCTATTGCGACAAAATGAGAATACATAACATTATGGTTAACAATAAACAAATTTATATAAAGAAAAGGAACGAAAATAGGGAAATTTACACTGACCAACGAAATGAAGGTTACATAAAAAATTACAAGGCTTTACGCCATAAGGAACAACCTAAATTCAGAATGAGAAAACTTCAAAATATACACAGTACCAATATAAAAAGACAAACTAAATATGACGGACTTTTAAATACAAGACAATATGGTACAAATGTAAATTAGAAGTAAAAGTAATTGTACATTCTGATCTGATTAGAATTGAATATTTTAAATTGAAAAGGGAAAACAGGAGAAGGAATCCATGCTCTTTAAATGGAAAATTCTTTGCTATACAAAATTGTAAATGTATTAAATAAAGAATTATATAAATATTTAGAACCAAATAAATTAATTATTAATATATATTTATCTAATAAGTCTAAAATTAGTCTTAATATAATTTATCAATTATCTCGACTCAACAATGAATTAAAAACAAAAAGTAATCAATATTTAAAAAAGAAAAATATTTAAATAAAAAAAAAATAATAATAATAACTTTATAGTTATACATAAGTAGTTTTTATATAATATAGTTGTAAATATAATATTTTGAATTTTTTAAAGGACTCGGGAGTGTCCTTAATTTAACGGAGGGGTAGTTACGTTAATTTAATTAACTTAACTTATGTTTCTATTCCTATCTCCATTCTTAATCTTTTACTTTACTTTAACTCTACTCTTTACTTTCTTATTCACCTAAAGCTTTCACTCTTTTCAATCAAATTTAATTTTAAGACTCCTAATTGTAATTTAGTCGTTAAGTTAGTCAGTCTTAAATAAACCGTCTTCAAATACAGAAGTTTATATTTTTGAATAAAATATAAAATATTAAATAAATATTTTAAATAAAATAAATAAATTGTGGTTTTAATTCCATATTTATAAGTCGCGTATCGTTTATTTTCAAAGTTAAAATCTCTATTTTAATATAAAAAAAAGAAAAACATTTTCTCTCGTTATTAAATTCAACTCATACGACAAGACATTTAAGTGGAATTAACAATAACAAAATGCCCCCAGGACCCCCCAACCTTGGGGACAATAGATTTGCTATACTATCAAGTTCTACGAGCCCCAAAAGAAAGAAAATAAAAACAAAAGATACAATGCAGTTTCCTCAACTTCCTAAATGCCTACCACCCAACCCAAAATATATTGTTATGGAATCTAATGATCCAAAGAAGCCTCTTTCAAGTTATTCCTGTTTTGCAGTTCATCGTGCTATCCAACTCATCAGTAAAGATATTTCTTCTATATCACAATTACGTGATGGTAATCTTCTGTTACTAGTAAACAGCAAACAAACCGCTGATAAGTTTATAAATTCTAAAGAATTACCGGGTCTCTGCCAAATAAAATGTAAACCACATGAAGGTTTAAACTTTACTAAAGGTACTATTTACGCTCCCTACCTTAACGATATCTCAGAAGATGAAATAATTAGAGAACTGGCTGATCAAGGAGTGGTTGGTGTCTACAAGTTCCAAAAACTTGTAGATACAAAATTAGTAAAAACTGGCGTGTTATTAATCACTTTTGATTTGTATCATATTCCAGAAAAAATAAAAATATCATGGAATTCCGTTAATATTCGTAAATACTACCCCAACCCAATGCGTTGTAAAAGCTGTCAAATACTTGGACACACCAAAAATCATTGTAATAACTCGCCGATTTGCGTACAATGTAATTTACCTCCCCATGAATCACAAAAATGTATTCGTTTACAATATGCTAATTGCTTTGAGGAACATGCTGCTTCATCAAATAAATGCACCAAATTTATCCAGCAAAAAGAACTATTAAAAATTAAAATTTAAAACAAGTGCACCATTTGTGAAGCAAAACGAATTCAAAGAAACAGTATACCATCAATTTCTACAAATACAACATACTCCTCTGTCATAACTGAAAAAAACAATAATAATATTCAAAAAAACACTGAAACCAAAAGTAAAATAAAAACAACTAGCGTAAGTACAGAAAATATCTCTCAACAAAATTCCAACATACCATTAACATCAAAAACTACAACAAACTCCAATGATCTCCCTACCATTGACTCATACACAACTATATCAGGAACAACACAACACACAACTCCGAATTTAAACAATAACTTTGATTTCTTAACAAAATCAATAATATCATAAACAAAACAAAAACAGACAATCCAAAACAAAAAGACAATATGGATTACGACGTAATCGATACGAGCGAAGATGAATAAAACACTTAACATCGTATCTCTCTTTACATTTGTAATCTCTTTTATTTTATTATGATCAGAGTGTTACAATGGAATATGAATGGCTACAACAATAACTTCAACGAGCTTACTCTTCTTATAAACGACATTAGCCCAGATGTAATAACAATTCAAGAGACACATATACCTTACGATAAAACAAATAAAACAAATATAATTACCAATAAGTTATATGAGGGTTATTTTTACAATTTACCAAACAATTCCTATGCCAAACAGGGAATTGCATTTCTTGTTAAAAAACAAATCCCCCATCAAGTTCTTCTCCGTAATATAAACATAGCATCAATTGAGTTAATAATAAATGTTAATCCTTCCATTTCAATCATTAACTGCTACATACCACCAAGCCAATCATTTACTATGAATGATATAAGGCAAATTTCCACTCCAATTAAACACCTTTTCTTTCTATTAGGAGATTTTATTGCGTGGAGCAAAATTTGGGGCTCCCAAAGTTCTAACGATCGAGGTAAAATAATCGAAGATTTTATATTTGCAGACAACATAGCAGTTTTAAATGATGGTAGTAGTACTCATCAATCTACACACAACTCATTCACCAATGTTGACATAACCTTATGCAGTTCTCAACTTGCACCAACTGTTTCATGGAAAATACTTAATTCATTATACGGAAGCGATCATTTTCCAATTCTTATCACCGTTGGCTGTGATTCAAACTCAACAAAGGAAAAATCAACATCCAAATTTAAAATTGATAAAGCTGATTGGGTAAGATTTAAACTATACTGTAAAGAACAAAACATAAAAACAAACATTTCAAAAAACATAAATTCTGAAGCAGCAAAAATATAGAAAATTATCCGCTATGGAGCAAATTCTTCTATACCACAAACTAAACCTATTTAACATAGACACTATATCCCATGGTGGAATTCCGATTTTAAAAACTTAAGAAAAGACAAACAGAATAAATGGCACTCATTTGTTCGTTCTAGATCAGATGAAAATCTTTTGGCCTACAAAAGAGCTAACGCTTTATTCAAAAGGGCTATTAAAAAATCTAAATATGAATCCTTACAAAAATTTACAGCAAAAATAAATCCGAATTCTAGCACGAAAAAAGTGTGGAACGATATAAAAACTCTTGTCGGGCATAAGTCCTACAATTCTTATCGGTTTATAAAACATGATCAACAATTTTTTTCATCCTCCTTAGACTTAGCCAACAATTTTGGTAAATACTGGTCAGATCTGTCAAATGACAATCATTTTCATTCATCGTTTACAACAAAGAAAAACGAAATTTATAACATCCATTTCAGTAAAAATTTTGTATCTAATGATGCAAGAAAAATTGAAGCTAAAATTGTCCTGGTCGAATTCGAAAAAGTATTATCTAATGCTAACGGCAAAACCTGGTTACGATAAGATATCGTACCCAATGTTAAAAAATTACCATTATGCCTTAAAAATAGAATTATATCACTATATTTTTATTTCTGGTATCTATCCCCAAAATTGGCGGAATGCAACTGTACTACCTATTCAAAAGCCAAATAAACCTATAGAGGAAAAAAGTAGTTATAGACCCATATCGCTACTTCCAACCATTGGAAAAATTTTCGAAAAAATCATAGCAGAAAGGCTTATGTGGTATGCATTGAAAAATAAATTAATCCACCCCAACCAAGTTGCCTTCAAAAAGAAACAATGCACTTTAGATGCTCTACTTCACATCAATCACTTCAGCGCTCAAGCCCTCTCTCATAAAAATCACGTCTATATTCTCTCAACTGATTTCGAAAGGGCATTCGACCGTGTTGGTATTCACGTCGTTTTACAGGAACTAATGAAATGGAGCATTGGAGACAAAAATATATATTATTGTTAAAGCCTTTTTGTCTAATCGTAAATTCAGGATACCTATTAATTCCACCTTATTGGAAATATTTCCTCTTCATAATGGTTTACCACAAGGATCTCCACTTTCAGTTGTGTTATTTCTTATCGGCTTCAATGAGATAAGCAATATTGCATCTAAATACAAAATTATTGAGCACTCACTATATGCCGATGATGCTGTATTCTTCTCAAAGAATAACTTACAATCTAGAGTGAAAACAGCCATTTCTAATCTTCTTAGAGACATAAAGTTATGGTCTGACAAATCTGGAGCTTCACTTTCACTAAACAAGTGTAAGATTCTACATATTTGCCGCAAAAAAAAAACTGTAACCCACCAACTCTCATCTATAATGGCATCTCTATTGAACACGTATCAGAACTAAAAATTCTGGGTATTATATTTGATAAGAATTTCAATTTTAAACAGCATTGTACCAAACTAATGAAAGACCTCTCACTACGCCTGAATATTATGAAGTTTCTTTCATCGAAAAAAAGTCATATTCACACAAATACACTCCTAAATGCAACAAAAGCTCTCGTTCTCTCAAAAATTGACTATGGTCTCCAAATCTATGGGCACTGCCCTAAATCATATTTAAAATACCTTAACTCACCATACCACTCTGCTATCAGGCATGCACTTGGTGCTTTTCCTACAACCAATATTAAAAATATGCTAATTGAAGCTGGTTTTCCATCAATTCTAGAAAGAGTATACTCAGGTGACCTAAAACTTATACCGAAACTATTCAACTCAAATAACGAAAACCTACACAAACACGTTAGAAACACCATTAGTCTTAAAAGACCCTGTAAAAGACAATCACCTATTCACAGATGTGTTAAATACGCCAGTAATCTCTTTCCTATGCTGCGTTCAAAATTAATACTTCCGAAACAAGAACCTCTGTAGCTATTAAACAACACTTCATTTATTCTAGATCTACAAAACCACCAAAAACAAATTACTTCACCTGTTATATACCAACAACTTTTTAAATCCATTAAATTTTCCTCAACATATAAGGACTGGAATTTTATATTTACGGATGGTTCGAAAACCGCTTCACATACGTCATTTGCAGTTGTTAGTCAAAATCACTCTGTTATATATAACGGCTTTTTAGAGGAACACTGTAGCATCACCACAGCAGAAGCTCTAGCACTTAAGCTAGCAGCAGAGTATGCATCTATACAAAAAGGACGCTTTGTAATCTGCTCAGACAGTAAATCCACAATTTCCGCTATTTTCAATAATAAAAACAAGTCTCTTTTGGTGATCGGTATTCGCAATTTTCTAATAAAATTCCCAAATAAACTTCGTATAATGTGGGTACCTGCTCATGCAGGGATCTCTGGAAACGAAGCAGCTGATGAAGTTGCAGGAAAAACTTTTCTTTTCCCACTATTATCTTTTCATTTGCAAGAAAACGTAGATTTAAATTCCCTTAGCGCCAAGCACATCTCTACTAATAAACATAATGACTGGATATTATACAATCATCACTACAAAACAAACAACGCTACAGGTGAAAAAATTTTTTATCCAGCTTCCAGTACTCGACAACAGATGATGCTTTATTCAAGATTAAGACTCGGGCACACCATAGCCACCCATCAATACCTGTTAACCAAAGGAGATAAACCTAATTGTAATATATGTAATACACCTCAGTCAACACATCAACAGTTTTCTCCCCAGCGATTATCAATTTTCGGTTCGACTAAACCTAGCTCCCTACTAGCCAATTGTCATCAACAAAATTTAGATAAGATCTTCATTTATTTAAAATTATGTAAATTGATAACGAAAATTTAATTAATCTATTTTTATTTTATTTAAGTAATTAAAAACAAATTTATTCAATATCAGAGTCGAAGGCCTAAGTTGCTCGTACTCTTCCTTATATTATAATGTCTATACATTTATTTATACATTATTTCTAATAAATAAATAAATAAAAAATGATATGGTAATCAAAATCGAAGCTTTCAATATAAAGGTTTGACAATTTCGAATTTAATCCATTAACATTTTGATACTAGATATTTAATTGGTTATCAGAATTTCAATTTAGTTTTTTTTTTGGAGATAAATAGATTTGTCATCTTAGTATCTAATCCACAGACATTGTGGTAGTTTTTTATATTCTGTTTTTTGAAATTTTATCTTGATGTGGCAGTCGAGAAATGTTCTTACTTTATCCTGGATTAGATTTAAATGCTTATTGTCGCACTAAAGTATTTTTAGGCCAAAATTCAGGTTGAACAAGTTGTGTAAATAACTCTGGAGATGTTGTAATTTAAAACGAAGCTATACTTCCCGGTTGAGAGTATGAAAATTTATGTATTAAAATATCGGTATCAATATTAAGACTTAAAACTTAAAACAACGTTAGTATATTGTCTAAAAACTTTGCTATTACTACAGAAAATAAATAAATAAATCTGTTGAACATTAGCGCAATAATTCTGATTTTTTTTTTAAATTTTGATATGAAAATATGGGGTTTTTAATTTTTGAATCTTTCATATTTATTAAAACATTTCATTTCAAACGAAAACCTTTTAAAATTAAAAACTGCAATATGTAGATATTAATAGCTTTTGTAACAATGGGAGGTTCTGTTTATTATTATTTTTACAAATACTATGTTTTTCGTACTTAAATAACAATGAAAGGTAATTAAAATTAATAATTTGATTTAATTCAAATATTGATTACAAATATTCCATATTCTGTTCTGTGTTATATCTGTTCTTTAGTAGTTTTTTGACTTTTTCATCTAAATTCCGATGTTCCACTTTACATTGATTTCGAATACTGGAGATGAATGGATCTGACGTTACCAATAACATATTAAATAGATCATTTGTGGAATTTTGTGAAATTTTTCAATTATTGTGCTCTCTATAAAATCTGTAATCCTTATTCCTTTTTTCCTAGCTTTCTCTGATAGATTTTGTGAACTGGGTACTTTTGCAGTTTCCTTAGCACAATTCCCAAAATTTCTAGAGTCAATTTTTTCATTGCACGCAAGTACTTCTAGGATTATTTTGAATCTACTTCTGTTATATCAGATGCTGTTTGTGGATCTGAAAAGAAGATAATCCAAATTTATATGCATCAGTATTGTCTAATGATTTTGTCGGGAGTGGGTTTATTTGGCTTGAGGTTGCTTGGCATATGATGCCGCTTGATGCAGCCTTCATGTTAGTCGAAGCCTGGCCACTTCTCCATCTATCATTGTCAGCATTAATTGGTAGCTCACTTCAATTTGCTGCCCATCTAACTGTAATTGTAATGACTGTAGTGTTGCAATTTGGGTCTTGATATGAGTAACTTCTTTGTTAATGGCATCATGAGTTTCTTTTTTGAATTCAAATTTGATTGGCCTGCAGTATTTCGTAGAAGATGGTGTCTCATTTCTCCAAATATCCTTTGTTTGCGTTTTACTAGTCGAAGGCTCTGAATCTTCCAAACTCTTTTTCAATCGCAATGTTACAAATGATACCATTAACATATCTGTATTGTGTTTGTCCGGAAGAACCATCACATCAAAAAAGAATTAACTTTGTATTTCCATTGACATTCCTACTTACAAATATATAAAATGGGTGGTGTATTTTGTAATCAGATATCATTACTGGTAATAGAACAAATAATAATAATTATAATAAGCTATAAAATACCGAAGAAAAAATTTAATACACCACTGTATACTTATAGGGCTGTTAAGTTACCGTAATATGAAATTTTTTTTGAGTAATTTCATTTAAATGAAAAAAGTGTTCTATCGGCGTGTCGTGGCGGGTGCAAACGTATATATAGGGTTAAAGACGATACGTTCGCCTTTCTCCTAGTGGTATATATTTCGTATTTCTTTTTGTTCCCTAGAAATTCTATTCACCAAAATTTGAAATTTGACAAAAATATAGTAGTTTAATAGATATATATTTCATATCGGCCCTAATATTAAACGGTAGTGTTGAGACCACTTATAACAACTAAAGACTATAATCCTACGAATCTTGTAAAATGAACCGCAGGTCATTATCGATGATAACTTGTGAGTAGTAACCATTTATTTTTGTTAAGAAACAAAAAAAAATCACCTTTTTCCGAAATAAAAAAAAAAAACAGTTGAGTTTGACAGCATGCCACGTCCACAACTAGCAATAGTTTAACCAAATTTTTTGGCTACCTCAATTTGGTTATATTAGCTACAAAACCGCGTTAAAATTTTAAAAATCGGTGACAAAATTTGCCCAATGAAATCAAAATTTCAGCCACAGTGAAGCCGCTGTTCTAAACGAAAACAATTACAGTGTTTTAATTATATTATACTCTTAGAACTTCGTAGTTTAGAACAGATTCGAAGAGGAATCTAACTTAGATCGGGTTTAATACCTTCCCCACCCTGCGATGGATAGCTTCGCGTTTGTTCCACATGGTCGATTTGGGTCGTGTATCGAGGTGTTTTAGTGTGGTTAGAGTCCCGCACCCTTGGCTAAGCAGGTGTCAGAGTGTTTTGATGATTTCATCTCGTTAATGTTTTCAATAGACAGACAGATGGACGGACACCGCTCGATCGACTTCTCCTTTTATATGGATCAAGAATATTTATAATTTATGGGGTCTAAGTAATTTATTTCGATGCGTTACAAACGGATTGACAAACTGATATGTACCCTCTGCACAGTGGTGTGTAAAAAAAATATTTGATACATGAGATTGCCCCATTTTATGTCTCTCCGGTAAAAAATATTCTCACACGATCTATGCGTTTGTCTGTGTAAGAAGCAGTGATCTAATACGATATACTCCAGTGTTAAAAATAGCTTTTTTTTGTCGAATGTTCTTACAAGCTGTTCCAGTTGGTCATCATCGAACATTCAACAATAACTGCACTTGTTGTGTTGCAGAGATATTCCAATATATTTCACTTCCACCGGTATTTGTAAGGTAGCAGAGGTACGAGGGCGGATACACAAGTGCGTGACCTACTCGTAGTTAATTAAAAATTAACACTGCTTCCGTCAACTACCATCTGCAAAATTTTGAGCAGGCTATATGATTAAGTTTGTTTGTGGTAGCATTACAAAAATTACAATCTCGAGAATTTTTGCAAAAACAAAATTGGAGTACTCATCAACTTTTTTTTCTGAATTTATTATTTTTTTTTTTTTCTGAAAAGAAAGCTATCAATAGAACTAAGGAAAAGCTTGATAAGAACACCATCAATTTCCTTGGTTAAAAAATATTTTACTAACTATCAGGTGGTCGCATGGCGAATGGAGCTCGAAAATGTCGAAAATTTATAGTATTAAAATGGGCGTGATTGTTGACGCCATATGCATATCATATATCACTGTGAATTTGATTTGAAATGATCAGTTTGGTTTTATAAAGCTGTCCGCAAGATGTGTGTCGCATTTGCCCACAATCGACCATAAACGCAATCGTGTGACAAGGAGCCTTGTTAAACCACAATACGGATGAGATTTTGCACTGTTTTATAATGGTGAATAAAACATGGATCCAATAAAACACAACAACGGTGAGCAGCAGTTAAACAATGGAGGTCTCTGCCCGACCGTTAACCGAAGAACGCAAAGGTGGATATACCGACCGCCAGAACATTGAAAAAAAAAAGTTTTTCTCAGAAAAAGTGTTTTTCATTCAAAAAGTAACGGATTTATTTATCCGCCCTCGAAGATGGGTGGTGAGTGCGCTTATAGCTAACTAGTACAAAAATATTCGATTTTTAATATAGGGATAAAATCCAAGTACATAACAGCTTTCTATTGTAAGAGATTACCCTTTGCCCTTACAGGAAGCTGCAGACCGTTTAATATAAAAAATAGAACTTCTAAGAGGGAACTCTGCATGTAAAATCATGTCCTTTATAAGCAGATTTGTAAGCAATTACTTAAGTTGTTTCCTTTATTGGAACCTCCGCGTTTAATGGGTAGTTCCTAGTCTAACAATGCTTTACACACAGGTTGATGTGTAAATGCTTGGTCAGATCACTTAAGGTTCTACATTAGACATTAACTTAAAAAACTACTCGGCCGCACCAGATTCCCTACATCATAAGTTTTGGTAAGGGGCTTAGATCGTAAAATATTCAAGTTCTCACCATTCTAGTTGAGGTTTTCAATGGTCATAGAAAATAATCATAAACCAAATTTAAATGAGCTTGGCATAAGCACACACTTTTTCTTACCTCACAAATTCCTTATCTGGGTGAAAAATTATTTAAATTATCTGCAGTTCTTTTTTAATTTTTTTCATATTTTTCCAAAGTAACTAAATATGCGATTACAATAACAGACCTATTTAATCACATATCTATACATATATGTAAATACATCTAATACTCTTGTGTTGGAAAATAAGGTAAAAGACAAAGAATTATCGTGTATACCTTATGCACGTGTATACCTTAAGTAGGTTTTCCAAACTATTTATTTCACAACTATTTTATAGTTACTCCGGAGTCAATATAAAAAAACCGGTTTATACATACTTTTTTCTTCCCTATAACAGAAATTTAGCCGGTTTGTGAGATTTTTCTTCTAAATTGTAGGGCATTTTGCAACGACTATGACCATTTAGTCACAACCGAGTTTCGAGTTGATTACGAGTACAGTTCTGTTGTCTTAAGAGTAAAGCACAATATCACAATATAAAATGGTGAGCTGTTGATATAATCAAAAATAAAGTTGTTAAACTTCAGAACAATTCGGTTGGAGAATTTGATTTCTGTATGTATATTTTGAAGATAGATAATTGTTAATAATTCCGTAACGCCTGAAAACAAGGTGGTCGTCTTCAGGATCTAGTTTTGATAGGAGTCATTTGATGACGACATTTCATTACTTAAAGATACTCATTCTGATCTCATCCAGGAAGGTGTTTGTGATGTTTTGTTAGTATTTAATAATCTAATTCAATTGGAAAATATTTATTTATGCTCTTCAACTATATCAAGCGACGTAGCAGACAATCTAAGTGATTGGAATGCTCCTCCAGGTCAGCCTGTTGGATTATCTTTGCAAGTGTTTATGGAAGTGCTGTTCAAGGTTTTCAATTGTATGCTATACTAGAGTGCTGTTCCAGGACGTCCTATTGAATTATAGTTCGTGTGTTAAGTCCTCTCTATTGTATTTATCTTCGATAGTATTTTATGGAAGTGCTGTTCAAAGTCTTCCTCCGTGCTGTTACAGTGCTACCTGTTTAAGGTCTATCTATTGAATTTACATTCGATATTGTTTTACGGAAGTTCTGTTCTAGGTCTTCCTCTTATGTGTTGCGAAGAGCGCTGTACCCTAATGTATTCTTTGTAGTCACGGACATTTTAAAACTTGCTGGTCTCTGCATACTGTCTAGATCTTTTGGACCATGTGCTACCCATGCGGACAACAATTTTATAGCTGTTGGAATTAAGAAATAACGTTCTCTTTCTTTGTTCAATAAAGGCTTAATAAATTTCAGTGACGAACCCTGCTCCGTGAGTTATACCCCAGCAATCGGAGGAAACTCGTCGTTATGCCGATATCATATTTATAAAAACAATATGTTACATATATTGTGTTCAAATGGAAACCTGACTTACCAATTTAAACTTCGCGAATTTATCCATTTGGGAAAATGACTATAATAATTTATTCAGGTTGGTAATACTGTTTCTATTGTCATATCTATTGACAATTAGAGATCTTTTGATACTGGTGACATTTTACTGAACACCAATTCAAATATATATTGGGCCTCAAACGCGTCAAAACGCTCAATTGTGAAACAATACTCACTGGCTACCAGATTTCAATAAGTGGTTGATGAAACTTGATTCTATGTCCACAACTCCGAAATAACCGACACATTAAGTGAGAATCGTGCAAAAGGTGAAATTAGACCGAAAGAATCACACTAAAGTCGTTCAAAAATCAAAGGCATGTTAAAATTTTTCTTCGGTGTGGTACATTACGAATTGTTTTCGCTGGGGCACATTGGTAAAGGGGAATATTTTTTGAGTTTTAAGCATCATTTGCGTGAAGCTACGAGCAAAAAGAAGCCACAATTATGGTTTTTAATCACTACAACGCACCGTTTCACAATACATTTGTTCTTCAAGTCTATCTCGCACAAAATACACATCATGCGGTTCCATACCTTCTGTATTACCCTATTTTTGGACCGTAAGGCTTATGGCTCTTCAATAAACTTCGCTTTGAATCGATTAAGGACATATAAGCCGTATCGCTGCACGGTTTGAAGGCCGTTCTGAAAATAGACATCTGTTTCGATGGTTGAAAATTTTAAAAATTGTACTGTAGGGGATTACTTTAAAGGAAGATTAATAAAGATTTTTAATTTTTTTTTCAGTATAGTATAGACTCTCCTCAGAGATATACATATGCTTTTTTATTTGCTGCCGAATATTTTAGTTTTTTTTTCGTTTAAAAAGTGTTATTAAATTAAAAAAATAACTTGCGCGTGGACACTTATAACAAAACCCGACACTCAGGGTGTTTAACATATTTCATTTATTTAAAATAAAACAGAACTGAAAATAAAAAAATAAACAACCATTTACTTTAGTGCATTGTGCTTTTCCCCCCTTTCCCTTGTATGCATATAAAACAGAGTGCATGAGGCAGTGTAACTCTCAACTTATGAGAGACGCCTCAGTGTTAACAGCCGTAATGCCTACGTAGTTGTTAATAGTGAAAATGATGATTCTCAGAAAAACATATTTGATCCCCAATTTAATAAGCATTATCTATCTCTTAAACCCACAGTAAGAGCAAGAAGTTGTTCACCTTCTCTTCAAACATTAGATAAACACAATAGTGCGCCAAAAATAAATTATAATAATAATAATACTCAAGAACAATTCCTACAAATACCAAATAAAACCAACATACTCAGTAACAATCAGATGTACACACAAAACGTAGCCCTAACTCATCGAAAATTGCATAATATTCTAAGATGACTCAAGACTCGTTTTGCTATCTTGGCAAACGATAATGATGAACCCGCCAAAGAAGGTAAATCATTAAGACACCCACCCCTATATCTGAGAGAACAGAATTCTGATAAAATTATTAATGATTTAATATCAATTATTGGTGAAAAATCATTCTACGTTGTCCCGCTCAAGAGGGGACATATAAATGAAACTAAAATCCAGGTTAATAGTGAATCAGATTATCGTTTGGTTTCATCTCACCTTGTAAAAAAGGTAAAAGCTTCTACACCTATCAGCTTAAGAGCAGTAAAGGTCTTAAAGTTGTATTGAAAGGTATTTATTCCTGCGTAGAGCCCTCAGAAGTTAAAAATGCATTAGAAAAGTATGGATTCAAAGTAAAGAGCACTTCAAATATACATAATCGAGACAAAATTCCACAACCACTATTTAGAGTTGAGTTTGAACCTGGTGATATTACCCTTAAAAAAATGAAACTCACCCAATTTACCATCTAAGATATCTTTTACATCGAAGAATCTCAGTAGAGGAACCCCATAAACGTAATGGGCATACCCAGTGCTTAAATTGTCAGGAGTATGGTCATACTAGGGCCTATTGCAAACTACTATCTGTTTGCGTAATCTGCGGTGAGCTGCATAACTCAAGCCTGTGCGACAAAAGTAGAAATGATTCCAATTCAAAAACATGCAGCAATTGCGGTGGAAATCACATGGCAAACTACAAGGGCTGCCCTGTTTATTCATTCGTAAAGCGAACAACCCAAATTAAAGCTGCCGTACCCCCAGTATATCCACGGGATATTCAAACCCCCAAATCTAGCTCCAAACTCTCACTTTAATAACATGCCGTCCTACTCTGGTATACTAAAATCTGGTAACAAACCCAATGGTACTCACAACGAAAAATTACCAGCATCTAACCCCAATTTGTTTGACAAACGAACAGAGAATAAACCCCCAGTACAAAATCTTAGTAGACTCGAGGCAACAATTGATACCCTAGTGCAAACGATAAATAACCATACTAACTCTATGAATAATATGAAGCAAGAAATGATCCGAATGCAGTCCACATTATTGCAAGCTGTATTATGTAAGCCATGAACAGTCTGAAAATATGGTTCTGGAACGCTATCGGCATAAGCCAACATAAAAATAAACTAGAAACTTTCTCAGAAACAAGCAAATTGACATTATGCTTGTTTCTGAAATCCACTTAACCCCTCGCAGCTCTTTTTCAATCCGTGGATACACACTATATGATACGAAGGATCCTAGAGGCAGATCATGCGGAGGCTCATGCATTCTCATTAAAACTCGTATAACACATCATCTTATGAGCGATCTCTGTGTGGATCATCTTCAAGCCTCTACAATTTGTGTAAAAGAGTTTGTTACAAATCTAGTGATTTCATCAATTTATACTCCCCCAAGATATACAATTACAAATAATCTATTCAGAACTTACTTCGAATCTCTAGGTGTGCGTTTCCTGGCAGCTGGCGATTATAATGCCAAGCACACATTCTGGGGGTCACGCATTATTACCCCAAGAGGCCGTGTATTGTATGATACTATTGCTAAAATGAATATGAATGTACTATCTAGCAGAGAACCGACATATTGGCCATCAGACCGTAATAAATTACCAGATCTTATTGATTTTGGAGTGACAAAAAATATTTCTAGAAATATAAGAAGTTTATCAGTACACATTGCGCAGAAACCATATCGTTAAGAATGCCAGATGATATTAACCTCTCGCTCAAAAATGTTGAATCTAATATCAAAATAACTGCTCAACTTGCTACTAAACCCGCCCGCCAGTTCTGAAATAATTGCGTTTTTTCTGTCAACGTCGAACGACTCCTCCATGAAAAATGAAGAGCTCGTAGAGAATGGCAACTGCAAAGATCTCCACATCTCAAGGCTCGATTGAAAGAATGCACAAATTATTTACGAAGATTACTCGAAGAACAGAGAACTGTAATGGTGCGGCGTTGGTGGAAGATCCGCTTCCGTTTCCCTGAGCCTTTGTTGGTCGCATGTGCTGGCGTAGGGGCCTAGCTCGCCGGATGGGTGGGGTCTTGCTCAGGCCCAGGGAAACCGCACTACAGATTTTCACGTGCGATTTACACAAAAAAAACTGTCAAAAACACGGACACTAAATGGGACGGATGGCCATACTTACCTTGGGATTGGGGACGAGGTGTTCTGCCCCTTTTTGCCCTCCCTACCATGTTACCTCGACTCCATCTTAATTGGAGGTAACCCACATCAATGATAAGATTTGGTTTGGTTTGGTTTTCTACATGGGTTTAAACAAGTTTAATTGAACCTTCATTTTAATTTTAAGAAAATTTTTAAATATAGCTCAATTTTAATTTTAGAAGAATTTTTAAATTTTAGCAAAATTCTGTTTTAGGAAAATTTTAGCAAAATTTTATTTTTAGCTAAATTATATTTCTTATTATAATTTTTAATTTTAGCTCAATTTTATTTTTATTCAGGAAAATTTTTAGATTAATTTTATATTTAGCAAAGTTCTTAATTTAGAAAATTTTTAGTTAAATTTTAGTTTAAATTTATATTTAGAAAAAATTTTTATATTTAGAAAATTTTTATATTTCGAATATTTTATATTTTGCGAATTTTGACATTTCGAAAATTATACATTTATTTAAATTTTATAATTAGAAAACTTTTTTATGTAATTTTAGAAAAATTTTGGATTTAGGTAAATTTTTATATTTAGAATACCTTGCACTTAGCTAATTTTTTAATGACAAAAATTTGGTTTAATTAGAAAACCTCACATTGAGAAAACTTTTACATTCTAATTAGAAAAATCTTAAAAGAAATCTCTTAAATTTCTATAATTTTAAATTTAGGTTAATTTTAAATTTTTATTTCTAGCAAAATTTAATTTTAGGGAAATTTTAAATTTAGGAAAATGTTAATTTTAGAAAAATTTTAAAGTATAGCATAATTTTAATTTTAGGAGAATTTTTAAATTTAGCTTAATTTTATCCATATTTAGGAAAATTATTTTCATTTATGAAATTTTTAGTTTTAACAAAAGTTGACTTTTAGCACTATTTAATTTTAGGACAATTTTTAATTTTTAGGAAAATTTTTAATTTTTAGGAAAATTTTTAAATTTTAATGAAAAATTTTTAATAGTAGAAAAAAAATTTTTAATAGTAGAACAATTTTAATAATAGCTCACTTTTAATTTTTTGCCCAACTTTCATATCGCCATATCGCTGGTGTTGCATTCCGATGAGGTACCGATGAAGCTGCTGCCGCCGGACGCCGTGGTTGTGTGTCGCAATAGGCCATTGGAAAAGGTTGGCCATAGTTAAGTTTTTTTTGTTCAATTGAAATTTTACGATGAATTCTTCGTATTAATAAAGATGAGCCTTAATTGCAGATTTAACAAAATAATTTTAATGATGATATTATTTTATCGTTATTGACGATAATTTAACATAAACTTATGAATAGTTGTAATTTTTTTTCTACGTTTGAGTTTTTAGTTTTCTTATGAATTGTTTATTTAATAGATTTAATATTCTAAGTAGCTGGTGGTTGTTTAAATATTTTTCACGCAAATATTAAAAATATAATTAATAAAAACCGAACAACAAAGGTTCTTAAAATCTATTTTTTTTTTTCTCTTAAAGTTTATTTAATTTTTTTTATTGGTTTTATTTCTTAAATTTTACACTTTCTTTTTTTTCTTAAACTTATCTTTTTTTTTTCTAAACTTAATTTTTCTTTAATTTTCTGAACTTAAATTTAATTTTTCAAACTTTTTTTCATAACTGTTCTTAATTTTTTTTTTTTAATTTTTCTAAACTTCTTCACTAAATTTATTTTTAATTTATTTTCACTTAATTTAATTTTAATTTCGAAGGAGGTTTATCATCAACCTTATATTTCAACAAACAAAATTCAACTCCCTGTTTAATTTTAAATGTCTTGTTAATCAAGCTAAACATCTTCATTCATTCCTCTGCAGATAAAAACCGGTTTATTAAACAAACAAAATCACCACCAATTCATTGAGAACATTCATAGGCATTCATAATATTCTCTAGTATTTATAACACTCCCACTCATATATGACTATGAGAGCAAGTGAGATCAATACAAGAAAATACGTGGTTTGACCAGCATGATTGCATATGAATGTGTTCATGATTTAATCCAACACAATGAAGAGAAAAAACTGCCATCAACCTATTACCATATAAGGTGTTGTTTATATGTACATACTTGAACTTGAAAATAATTTCAAGATCAAGGTTATTATTTTTTCTTCTTTCTTATTCTGCCTGTACCTGAAATTCTTTTGCTACAGTGCAGAGCAAAAAAGATCACCGTCACAGAACCAACTCAGTAAACAGATTTTTAGAAATTATTGAACCCACAGCAAAATCAGACTACTCCTCTGGCGTGCAACCAACAATTGAAAAAGACCTGTTATACGTAAGCCTCCTTTACGAAAACCAAACGGAGGTTGGGCAAGAAATGATATTGAAAAAGGAGAGCTGTTTGTTGAACACCTAAAAAATGTTTTCACTCCAAGTAGTAAGTAAGTAAGTAAAATTTTTATTAAGTCTTCTTTTCTTTCGATAACATAGATTGTCTTACATACGATGAGAACAATAATATTCTTAGAGCTATATTTGTCTTACTCTAATAGCTAAGTAAATGTAACAAGCAACATTGCTAAAGTGAGATGTGTAAATGTAAAAAATGTACAAACTGAATAGTTTGACAAGGCTTGCTTTCGGCCTTTAAAATCGCTAACAGAGCAAATGTCTGTAATTAACATACTAAAACTAAATAACAATTAAAAATAATCAACAAAAGATCTGTTATATACATTGACAAACATGTTCATATCACAATTCATGTGGACGTATCAAATTAGAAAATACATCGAGTATGCATAAATGGTAAGTTTAACAATAAAACAAAACAGATTGTTCAGGTACAGAGTAAAAAAATAATTAAATAAATAGAATATAAATATTACAGCGAATAGAGTTAAACTCTTGTAGGTAGTTACTTTGTCATATGTAAATTTTGTGCAGAATTAAATTCAATCTTCTTTTTCAGCCCCTATGATTGCCGGCAGCTGAGCTCATATAGAATGAGGGGAGGTCACGGGGGACTGGATCGTCGTCAGTATGTTCGTTGATGATTCCAACAGGTGAGAGGTAAGTAGACCCAGTCCAGATGATGTTTCTCTCTGTGTTGTATATATGGCTGACTAGAGCGTTGTCGTGAAGCGCAAGTTTTACCACAAATCTGGTTTGCAACAACATGGCGTATCTACAGAAGGGTATAACATCTGCATTTTCATACACGTAGGTATTTGAAAATCGTTTTATGAAATTTTCATAATTCTTTCCGATGCATTTTCTTAGGATTTTTCGTTCAAATATCTCCAATTCCTTAGCTACTATAGGGGATATAGTGAACCAGATTGGGAATCCATAGGAGAGAACCGATCTAATGGCGACCTTGTAGAGTAAAAGCTTGGTGTTCTTAGGTAAGTATGTGTTGTTCATTAGTGTTGCAAACATTCCAGAGATTCTTTTCGTTTTCTCTAGGAGATTTCTAGCGTGGGCATTAAATTTCAATAATTTGTCAAAGTGAACCCCGAGGTACTTAATGGTGTTCTTAAATGGTATATTTACGCCATCCAGTGAGAGTTGTAGGAGTTTACTCTCCGGCACAACGTATCTTGGACATTTACCCGATGCGTTCCTGATGCATATTGCCTCTGATTTGGCTGCATTGATTTTCATGCCCCATTTCATGTAAAAGGCACTTATTTCTCCCAGATGAAAAGCAGCAATATTCAGAGCTTGTATTGGTGATTTGTTGTGAGAGTAAATTAGACAATCATCAGCGTAAAGGATAGCCTTTGAATTTCCAGATTGGTGAGGAAAATCATGCAAGAAAATATTGAACAATAAGGGAGCCAGTATGCTTCCCTGTGGTACCCCACTTTTCACATGTCCTAGTTCTGAGGTTATGCTGTTGATTTGGATGCCAAATTTCCTATTTTCGAAGTAGCTGCAAAGTATTTTTAGCAAAAACGGGTCCACGCCAAGTATTATAAGCTTATAAAGTATTCCGTTATGATAGACAGAATCAAACGCCTTTTCAATATCCAAGGATATTGCCACGGTGCATGTTTTATCCCTTAAATTGCAGGTTACGTCGTTATGAAATTTCAACAATGCATGTTGTGTTGAGTGAGTTTTTCTGAATCCAAATTGGAAATCTGATATTGGTTCCACAATGAACTCACTTTCCAGTTTTTCCTTAATAACATGTTCAAACAATTTTCCAACGTTGGATAAAAGGCATATTGGGCGGAAATCTTCAGGCTTTTTACTGTCCTGCTTCTTTTTCATCGGTAGTATTTTGGCTTTCTTCCAGACCGATGGGAAATAACCGTTATTAATGCAATTGTTGAAAATGGTAGCTAATAGTTTTAGTGTTGAATCAGGAAATTTTTTGATGATAAAATTGGAGACACCGTCAAAACCAAAGGACTTTTTGCTGTTAATGTTTTTTATGAGTATTCTAATTTTATTTGCGTTTGTGAAATGGTAATTATCATCGTTTTCTTCGGCCGGGAACGTTTCATCAAATGTATAAATATTTTGTGGGAGTCTATTAACGCAGGACGAGATTTGATTTTCTATATTATTGACTGGTCTTTCAGGAATTACTTCTTTGAAAATTTCAGAGTAATGGGATCTAAAAATCTCCGATATTTGAGAGCTATTTGTTGTGATGGTATCATCATGTAAGAGTTGTTGGCAGAATGGAGACTTATTTTTACCAATGATCTGAAATACATCTTTAAACGCAGTAGGACTTGGTTTTATTTTTGAGAGTTTAAGTCTAAAGTTTTTAGCATCTTCAAGAATTATAAGCTCATTAATTATTGTTTTTAATAATTGTATTTGTTTTGATAGAATTTTATACTCACTGCTAATTTTATTGCCAGTTCTGTGGTATATTTTCTTAAGGTTTTTCTGCCATGTATACTTTATTTTGAAAAATTTTTTGATGTTATCTGGATACGGACGTTTACGATCATTTATTTCTATTTTGATTGAGTGACTGTCATGGATTGAGGTAAGTGTATCATTAAATGTGTTTATGAGTACATTTAAGTCATCATTATTTAAATTGCAGTTGTTGGGAGGTAATATGGCAATGGAGGCTTCTTCTAAATCTCTCCTGAATGCGTTCCAATTGGTGTTTTTATATGAAGTTATTGCCGGAGGACTTCTTAGTTGTAAACTGGCTGCATCACCTTCAAGCTTCAGTACTAATGGGAAATGGTCTGAGAATGTTGGAAGACTTCCGATCTGATAATTAGGTTGGACTCTATTAATTATGCTGGGACTTAGTAAAAAGTGGTCTAGAAAAGAGGACCCGTTTGGAAACGATGGAGATATATCGCAAACGCGCGTTACATCTAAGCAATTGTTCTGTAACCAGTCATGTAGAGCTTTTCCATTGGCGTTTTCTGTAGAATCACCCCATTTTAAACTTTTCGCATTTAGGTCACCACCAAGTATAAACCCATCATAATTATTGCTTAATTGAAGAATCTGGTCCAAGCTGTTGTTTAAATCTTGTGAGGCATATACACAGGGAATATAAATAGACCCCAATAAATATTTTTTTCTAATGTTGTTTATAATTAATTCTATTTCAATAAATATGTTATTAAATTGTATTCTATTGCAAACAATTCTATTGTACTGTATATTGTTTTTGATGGCGATTGCTACACCTAAATCCGAATTGTCATAAATGAAATTATATCCATTTAGTTTTATTTTTCTATTTACATGTAAATGGCATTCTTGAATGAATCCTACATCAATTTGGTTTTGATGTAAGATATTTGACAATTCAATTTGGCGACTGGTACTTATAAGGGAGCGGACGTTAAATGTCATAAACGTAATAATTCTATGGGCCATATTTACTATTAACATTCTTTAGAAGCCGCAAGAACTCTGCTTTTGCTTCATTTTTTGGCATGGTTTTGAAATTGGTTAGAAAATTTGCAATTTGCTGTTCTAGTGGCAATTCTTCTGGTACAATGAACATATTGGCAAGTTTTAAAAACTCCTCAATTATTGATGGTTTTTGTGATGATGTTTGGGTAGTATTTACCTGAAAAAGGCTAGCGATGGATTTGCCTGGAGATCTAAAAGATTGGCTCATTAATTTGTTAACATTGCTCTTGGCAACAATTTTCACCTCATTAGCCTTTTTAATGCGTTCTCTTCGTACTGCAAGATATTTTCTATACGCAGGGCATCCCCTCCAGTTTGCTGGATGGCCATTTACTCCGCAATTTACGCAGTGGGGTTCTGATGATTCTGTATTTGTTCGCTGACATTCTCCTTGAGGGTGTCTTGTGTCGCATTTTACACATTGAAACTCGGAATTGCAGTTTTTAGCAATGTGTCCCCAACGTTGGCATCTGTGGCATTGTACCTCCTTATCTTTTCTTTTAGGTTTCTCCCAATAAATTGATTGGCTTAGTAGGTATTTAATATGTGCAATGTCGGATATTGTTTTGCCAGGGATTAATGTCACTAGGAACAGGCCCGTGTCGAAAGAATTTTTGACTGAATATGGTGTTGTGAATTTTGAAATTTTTGAGACAACATTAGGAGCTGTTTTGTCCATTGTAGATTTAACTTCTTCAATATCAGTACCATGATAGAGTCCTCTCAATATAAAAGAGGCTTGTCTGAGCTCCTTAGGAGTATATGAATAGGAGTGAATGTTCTTCTCCCTCAGTAGTGCCATCATTTCAGCATGTACTGTAGCATCAGCCAAGTACAACTTACTTTTATGTTTATTTACGTTTCTAATTTTAAACATAATCTTGGGCGATTTTGCCTCTAATTGGTCCACTAACCTTTTAATGTTGACGTTAAACAAAAATATTGGCGGGCAAAAGGTTTTACTGTTTGCATTTTTGGCTTTGGCTGTTTTTTCATCTTTCCTCTGCTTGGGAGTAGTTTCTTCATTCTCAATTTCCAGTCCAGCAAGTGCAGCAAATCTGTTTTCACCCAGATGGGTGACGTCAATGTTTGCCGGTGACAATACCACCTCAGATCTTCTGCGCTTTGCATGAGTGATGTGAGCCTGTTTGCCTTCAATAGACGGGTGTTGAAAAATCGTGTCATCGTCGTCCACAAAGCTCAATTCCATGATTGGACTGAGCACTGGTACCACAATTGCAACTTAATGCACAACTACACTTCTAGTGTATTTTTGTTTAAAAAAAAAAAAAAATAAAAACTTTAAAATTAATAAAATTAATAAAAATTTAATCCGCGCTAAAAAAAAGTATGTCTGCTTCACTTAAACGTCAGCCGCAGTCAATCGTTTTCACTCCAAATGATGCTAGTGTTAGAGTTGAGTTGCCACCATTTTTACCATAGGGCACAGCTGTATCCATCCGTTTTGAGATTCGTGAGGTCGAAAAGGCAATTTTTGAACTAAACCCTAAAAAAGCATTTGGAATTGATAAAATCAGTAATATAATGCTTTTGGAGTTATCCCGTGTAGCATTAAGAATTATTTTTTTTATTTTCAATACTATATTACGCCTAGAATATTATCTCTCGTTAAATTGTTATTCAAGCCAGGAAAAGCTCACACGAAAGTCGTATAGACCTATCAGCCTATTATCCTATTTATCAAAACTTTTCTAAAAATTACTCGTAAATAAATTAAACATAGCTGTAACACAAAGCAACTCTATTCCAGCTCATCAATTTGGCTTTCGAAAACAACATGGCTTTAATGAACAAGTTCATAGACTGCCAAGTGAAATTCAAAGGGCCTACGAAGAGAAGAAGTATTGTTCCTCACACTTTATTGATGTTTCACAAGCCTTTAATAAAGTTTGCCATGAAGGTCTACTCTTTAAGATTAAAACTATTTTACCCTCCAATACACACAAGTTACTCGAGAGGTATATTACAAATCGAAAATTTAAAATTAAAGAAAATGATTTTATAAGCACACCACAAACTATAAAAGCTGGAGTCCCTCAAGGTAGCATGTTGGGGCCTCTTTTGTATATCTTATTGACATCAGATATGCCAACTAATATCAGTTGCTGATGACACAGCAATATTAAGCATTCAGAGCAGAATAATATTTTAAGAATAATAACCGGCGCACAATGGTATGTGAGAAATTCCATTATATACTCCGACCTGAATGTAAACTTTGTCGAAGATGAAATCGCAAAGCATGCTCAAATATATTTAAGAAGACTAGAAGATCATCCCAATAATTTGGCGCTTAACCTGCTAGATATTAGTGGCCATCAGCGACTTAGAAGGAGAGCCACGGCGAACATGGTTAAATAAAACTATGAAATGATTATTATTTTTTATTAAAAAAAATTTTTTTTAATATATGAACAAATGAAATTTTTGTCTGGCACTGGCTGGACTTTATTCTTAATTTTAGTTTTAAGATTTGAAACTTATTGTTAGTTCACATTATATAAGTGAAGATTCAATAAATGAAATACGAGAAAAACAAAGAAACGTTTTATAACAAAAGTCAACATTTAATTTGACGTTTCGCTCTTCCGCAGCAATAAATTGCAAATATTGGAACAAATCTATTCATATTAGTAAGTAATATCTGTAGTCGAACATAATTTAAAACCACCTGAATGGGTCCATAGTTATAGAGCAGGTAAATATTTTAGTTAATACTCTCTGTGAATATCGCAAACAATTCCAGTTTTCATTATTTCAAGATGTGATAATTTATGATCGAGTTAATCATATTAAAATCTCTACCTGCTGGCTCATGCTGATTAAAAACACAAACATTTTGACAGGTTCTATGAAAATTTAATCAACGTTTAACTGCGGGATGTCTTAACAATGTTTACAAAGGCGTAGTCTCTTTAGACTTTTGAGTACATTTACACTTGTTTCAAGTAAAGATAGTTTCTATACAACGGAATAAAGTAAAGTAAAATACTACGATTTTCTCTCTGTAGATTTAATGAAATAACAAATTTTTAATGATTAAGCATTTTCCCCCCAAACCGAAACAACTCAGTCGAATCTAGATCAATATAAATATTTTAAAACATTCTCTTAATGTGCGCTCATTCATTTGCCAGCAAATTTAATGCACCCTGCTCTATAAACCTCTTTAACTTATTATAATTTTAACTTTATTGTTATGGCTGTTGAGTAGTACCAGTGAACAAGTACGAATTTGAAGTTGAACAGTTGTCAGCATTTAGTCAAAATGAAGTAAGGAAGGAAGGAAACAATGGTAGGAAATAGCAAGTTAGAAATAATATTCAACCGGCAACAATAAAAGTTGTGTATAAAAGAACAGTGGCTGACTTAATGGCAGACGAGAACAACAACAAAATACCAACCACCCTAGTAAAATATCATCATAGGATTCTTTTTTACCATAATGTATGGGCACGTGCTAAATATATACTTACGTACACATAGTCGTACTCACATACATACATATATGTTTATGAACGTGTCTGGTATTGTTTGACTTTATGAATTGATTTTATTTAAGGCAAAAATAAAAGCAACTAAATGAAGTAACGAACAAATGAATAAATAATAAAGAGTGAAAATAAGTAACACCCTTGAATTATAAACATCCGTTTAAGAACATTAACTATAGCAGGACATGACGATTGAATTGTATGATATGTTTGGTTTGTTTGTTTGTTTGATATGACAATATGACTAGTACGTACATATGTTTATTTAGAGCACGGCCATAACCCAACAAATAATGAAAATTGAAATAGTTATATCTATTTGCAAGACTGGAAACTAGAGAGGTATCAGATCGCACTTGAATAAGAAAATTTTAAATATTAAATAAAAATTTTAATAAATTATTTTGAAATACGAACTTTTTTCTATTGACATATTGAGAATTATACTTGTTTCTCAAAAAAGTTACGAAACGTTTCTACTTAAATTTTTTTATTTGCAATGCAAAAAACGGACTTTGGCTATTATAAGTGCTGTACAAAATGTTCATACATTTACAATTATGGGAAATCCCCGAATTATGCGACGACGTACAGGTCTGTTATATCGATTTAATTTTAGTGGAAGACAACCTTGTTTTAAAAATGAAAGAAATTGATGCTAACGAGAGAAAAGTTTGAAATGAGGGTAAACCATTTTATGAAAAATAATAAAGTGAGTCAAATAAATATGAAAAAAGTCTTTGGTCTGATTGCTTTTACCGCCACTATAGGGCGCTAAAGTCAGAGAATTTTATGCATAAATGACTTAACACAAAAATTGGTCTTATTTGTTTCACGAAAATAATTCTTAAAAATACTTTTATACCCTCCACTCCAGTGGGCAGAGGGTATATATAAGTTTGTCATTCCATTTGTAATAATTTGAAAAAAAATTTTGGACCCCATTAAATATATATATTTGTGATCCTTATAACAACCGGAGTTAATATAGCGATGTCCGTCTGTCCGTCTGTGGAAATCTCGATGACGGCATCAATCGGGCAGCTAGGGTGCTCGTTGACATAAAAAATGATTCACTAATATCCTGAAAAGTTTGCTATTTAAAATCGTCCAAATCGGTCGATCAGGCCCGAGATTTGAATGAAGAACTAAAAAAAGTTTTGAAAAAATATAATTTTCTATGTTGTTCTTGTCACGATCACGCCCTCAATAGGACAGCTAGGGTGATCATTTTTAGAGAGAATGATTCACCAACTCTGGTAGAAAAATTTAAAAGTTTCCATTGTTTTGGCATCACTAAAAAAATTTGTTGGGTCATTTCTGTCATTTCCACGAGCCTGCCTGCAAAATTTCATATCGATTGGGTCACGGGAAAGTGATTAAAATCGATCCAAAATTTGTTCGACAAGCAGACACTACGAGTTAATATAAAGGGAGTAAAAATTCACCAACATCTAAAGCAAATAATGCTAAAATACCTAGTTGTTAATAAAAAAAAACAATGCAAATTTAGCCAAAAAAAAAATTTATGTATTAATTTATTTAAAGAGAAAAACACAAAAATAACGTCTGATGTTGTATTTTTTGTGTGTAATATTTACATATACATACATACACATATTAAATATTACAAATAATATACATATATTCTATATATGTTTATCCATAATAACTGCATGTTAGAAATAAATCGGTATATTATTTTATTTACATAAATTTCTGCAATATTTTGTTGTGGGGAAAATACATTTCTTTTGCATTAACAGAGTGTCACTTCATTTTGCTCAGCGTGACTATGCCGCAGTAGATGGCGCCACAATTTTTGTTCTAATAAGCTTTGCAATAGTTATTTCTATTTTAACATGAATGTCAATATTTTCAACTAAATATCATACAGAACAATGTTAAGAGTATACACGGGCTGGTCTTTTATTTCGTACGTTTTTCCATTATTCTTTTACAAATATGAACATAAGTTTGGCATGTTAACTTTTTGTTGTCTTTATAAAATAGAGTTACCGAGTTCATCAATGAGTTTTTTGCTTTACATAGTTATTTAGAACTACTAGCTGGACCCGGCAAACGTTGTTTTGCACTCAATGAATTTTTAATTTTTGTTAGAATCTGTATATATCTATATAAAAAAACGTATGTGCATTTGTTAATATTAAAACTGTTAAAAAAACCATGTTTTATTTATGAAAATTAAAATAAATATTTATTGTAACATACATATGTATAAGAATGACCAATATATTTCTATCATTGTAATTCTAAAAAGAGTGAACAATATTTTTAGTTTCCTTATTCTGGCAGTAAATTAATAAATTTGCATGCTTTCCGACACGCGAAAAACAACTGTTTTCGAGGTCCAAACCACATATTTGCAATGATTGTCCTTAAGATTTATTGATGGTCATGGTAAAGCCCAATCTGTTCGGAAATTGCAATCTTTTGAATGTTATCGGTGTGTCGGTAGGAATCGTAGGAATTCTTGGCAGCAAGACATGTTCTCCTTTAAATTTGCCTTTGAGAATATAATATAATATATTATATATAACATTCTCAACAATTAACCTGGTTCCATTACATAGTCTCGGAGCGTTGAGGTTACGTAGCAAAATTATTGGAGAACCAACTTTTAATTTTAATAAATGTGGAGGTAGATCGGGCACATCAAGTGAATTCAAAAATTCTGGTGGATAATTGACTGTTTCATTTTCTTCAACAACACTATCCATAGATTTGAAATAACACTTTCGGAATCAATCATGTCCTGAATAATAACATTAATATTATTGACATCGAAATTTTTTGCGGCTTAAATAGTTCTTTCACTTAACCAAGTAGTTGTTCTGAAAACTGGTCAGCCGTTGGATCATGGATAATAAACTGAGAGCTCCACCCAAAAGTCTTTCATTGCCTTTCAAATCTTTTAAAGTTCTATGTAGTGCTTCTAAGGAATGTTTGTGAGCCATGTTATATTCATCCCAAATAATAATATTGCATTTTTGAAGAACTTTTGACATACCGGAATGTTTTTTTAACGGTGATTTAAGTGCTGAATGAGCTGTACGACCACCATGCAATAATGTTGCGGCTATTCCGGACAAAGCAATAGCCAATGCAATTTTTCCTTCCTTTTTATTCCTTCCTTCTTAGTTAGAATATTTGTATATAAAAACGTTTGTGAATTTTGGAACTTATAAAATTTAAATAAATTTGACAACTCATTATTTTTCGAACGCCAGCGCTATCTACCAGGTCCCACAAAAAATTTTTCGGGTCCATTTATACATACAAAAATTTCCTATGATAAAACATACATACATTCTGAATTGCAGTCAAATCGCTATAAATAAAAAAATAAAAAAAAACCAAAAAGGAGGAGTTTAACTTCTTATATATAAAATTCTCGTGTCGCGGTCTCTGTAATTGAACTCCTCCGAAACGGCTTGACCGATTCTCTTGAAATTTTGTGTGGATATTGGGTAGGTCTCAGAAACGGATAACAGGTTTTTTTTTCACTTTGAAGGGGGGTACCCCTCCCAGTGGCCCTATCAAAAAAAAAATAAACGTTGTCCGATTCTCAGACCTACCCAATATGCGCACAAAATTTCATGAGAATCGGTCGAGCCGTTTCGGCGTAATTTTACCACAAACACCGCGACAGAAGAATTTTATATATAAGATTATTCTGCTTTACCTACAAAATATCTGATTGCGATTGCATCTAATTTTTAAAAATTGTTTATAATTACTAAAGCATTATTATTGACACAAATACAAAATTGTACTTTTTAAATTTTCCATTCAAATTTAAGAAAATATCAATTCTAAAAACTGGAATTAAAATTTCCAATTATAAACTAGAAAATATTAATTAATATCAAAACGTCGGAAATAATAATTTTAAATTTAGAAGACATCAATTGCAACTTTAATATATAAATTTTATTCGTTAAACACAAATTGAAATTCCAAAATAAAGACACCAAATATGTTTACATTTAAAAATGCTTACATTTAAAAAAAATATTGCCATTCAGGAGAAATTAATAAATTTTCAGTACCGCGATTCAGTAACTTCTTTAACGATAGTCGAATCGTTAAAAAAAGAAAATTGCAAAATTATCAGTAAAATTTTTAAACGATATTCGCTATTGTTAAAGTCAGCTGTTGTTGTTATCTAAACGACAACCATGTTTGTGTTGTTTATTCAATCGATAAAAACTTAGATTTTTAGGTTGAAATGTCGTCATACATAAATAAAAATCATAAAATAGTGATAATATTTTGCTTTTATTAAAAAACTTTTTTATATAAATAAAAAAATTAAATAGCATAATCAATTCATTATTTCATTTTCAAATAAATAAACAGAAATATTAGTAAAAAAATAAAGATATTAAACATAAACATAAAATCATCTGGTCAAACGCGAAGTAATTTGTTTTTTTCTATTCTTTGTGTTTTTCGCTTATTTTGACAGAGATGCCACTCGTTTACAATTTAAATAAATAGAAAACAAGTAAGAAAATTATAGTCGGTCTAGACCGACTATATGATACCCTATACCATGCGTTTAGAAACCCTATCTCTTAGGGCCAACTAACTGTACATTGAAAATAAGCAAAAACCAAATTTGAGTGGGATTTTTATTAATTTTTTCGGCTGCAGATATGAAAAAGTTCATATCGGATGCAATATCTATAAAGGGATTAGGTCCAAAAATGGACCGATCCTGATCATGTTTGGTAAAGTCTCTTGTATTTTGCAAATATATATACAAACAAAATTTGAGAAGAATCAGTGCAATAATTATGCTTTTTAATAGATTTAAGTGAAGATCGGGAAGCAGCTCTATATGGGGTCAAAGGGATGATTTTTGGACTACTCATTAGTGCATGTAATGAATGCATACAAACCCAATTTGAGTAAGATCTATATGACAATTTGGATCTTATGGAAATTTATGTCGATTTCATATGGGTAATTTGTATGGGGGCTAGGTCTGAACATGGACCGATTCTCACCAATTTCAATAGCGTTCATCCCATGGTCGATAAAAGCTTATATACCAAATTTCATCAAAATATATTCATATTTGCGACCTGCAGTTTGATTACAAGCTTTACATGGACACACAGACGGACGGATTCGATCGGTATAATTAAAGATGGGTCTAGGTCAAATATTTTTGGTTGTTACAAACAGCAGCACAAAGTCATTATACCCAAACCACATAGTGGTATAGCGTATAAATAGATTTGTCGACTGTCGTTAAGATGTATGTACTTAGTGGATCACTTAATCATTAGAGCAAACAACAATAGCTGTCGATATATTTTGCGATTGTCGGATCGTTGAAATTTACAGAATCGGACTACAGAAAACATTAATTTAAATTCAATGAATTTTAGAAAACCTCAAATGATATTTAAGAATTGCGAACACAAAAATTGTTACATAAATAAATGCAATTTGATGAGAATGTTATTTATATAATATTTTTCACAATTTTTATACCCTATACCACTATGTGGTTTGGGTATAATGACTTTGTGCTGCTGTTTGTAACAACCAAAAATATTTGACCTAGACCCATCTTTAATTATACCGATCGAATCAGAATCACTTTTTGAGTCGATTTAACAATGTCCGTCCGTCCGTCCGTCTGTGTGTCCATGTAAATCTTGTAATCAAACTGCAGGTCGCACATCTGAATATATTTTGATGAAATTTGGTATATAAGCTTTTATCGGCCATGGGATGAACGCTATTGAAACTGGTGAGAATCGGTCCATGTTCAGACCTAGCCCCCATACAAATTACCCCTATGAAATCGACATAAATTGCAATAAGATCCAAATTGTCATATAGATATTACTCAAATTGGGTTTGTATGTGTTCGTTACATCCATTAAATGAGTAGTCCAAAAATGATACCTTCGGCCCCATATAGAGCTGCTTCCCGATCTTCACTTAAATTTATTAAAAAACAAAAATATTGCACTGATTCTTCTCAAATTTTGTTTGTATATATTTTTGGAAAATACAAGAGACTTTACCAAACATGATCAGGATCGGTCCATTTTTGGACCTAGTCTCCATATAGATATAGCATTCGATATGAACTTTTTCATATCTACAACCAAAAAAATTAATAAAAATCCCACTCAAATTTGGTTTTTGCTTATTTTCTATGTCCAGTTAGTTGGGCCTAAGAAATAGGGTTTCTAAACGCATGGTATAGGGTATCGTATAGTCGGTCTAGACCGACTATAATTTTCTGACTTGTTTTTGGATGAAAATTTGAAGTTTTTCAGAAAATAAAGATAACAAATTATTTTATTTAAAATGTTTGGGACATTTGGTTTTTTGCGTTTGGCATCCCTAATTTGATTATTTATTATTATAAATTTATTCTCTATGTTTTCAAAATATGGCAATATTTTAATAAAAAAGTTGAGAGAGCTTTTTTTTTGGTTATTATTTTGTTACTCCATCCGACGTATATGGCCACAATGAAGAAATATTTGGCCAATTAAAAGAAACTATACAGCCATATCCAATAAGCACGATTTAATGCATATAGCCACCCTACGCAACCATTACCTTTGCAATGGAGGTTAGGGCGAGCTATTTAATTAGCAAAAACTAAATTAAACGAGAAGTCATAATGTCATATAACCGGAAACGCATGCATATAGAAAACGCATGCATATTTTTCCAATATTTTGTTTACATTTATTATCAATACTCAAACCGAGGTGGAGGGTATCAAAGATTCGGCACAGCCGAATTTAACACTCTTACTTGTTTTTTTTTTAAATTAGTTCAAAGTTTTGTTTTTTAATTACTTTAATATATTTGTAGTCAGATTAAAATATAGATTTTAGTACATAAGTATATGCTTACAAAATAATTATTTTTTATTGTCCGAAAATCACATTTTTTTGTTGAAAATACAAAAATTACTGATGTTTGATGGAGTATAAAAAAAATTATATAAACTTAGATTTTTTTTTGTTTCTCGGTAAGTTCATACAGTTACCTAAAAGATCATAAAAAAATTAGTACCTATTTTTTATCACAACTTAAAAAAAATGCGCTTTATGGAATTCCTAAATTCACGATTTTTACTCAAATGTTACTCATATGAGAGTGTTTAGTCTTCAACTTTAACTATAAATTGTGTTAAATGACGTTTAAGTTATAAATAAGATTCAAGAAACAGTAAAAAATTAATTAAGTATTAGTGGTTGCCAAATCTTTACAAAAAGGGTGCTAATTAAAGACAATTTTAAACTAAGTGGGTTTATCAGTAATGGTACAGAAGTATTTACATGTTATGCTATTATAATATTTTTTTCAAATCCAAAATGTTAATATTCTGATTTAAATAAAAATATTTCCTTTATTAATTTATATGCAGTTTACGTTACTTTTTATATATATATTTGTTCCTTTTAATCCTTCAAGGACCACAAGATTATTCCAATAAATTCGATCCGATGCACGATTTTTAATTTCATTCCAACGCAGTTGTATATGTGATATTTCAGTTTCAATTTGCCGCCTCCAGGTGTGCGATGGTCTTCCAATACGACGACTGCACTGCGGGTTTCAGTCTATGGCTTCTTTAGCACTGTCGTTGGGTTGTTTACGCAGTGTGTGTCCAATCGAGTTCCATTTGCGTTTGCGGATTTCAATTTGGATAGGTTGTTGGCCAGTTTCTGACCAGAGACGATAATTTGAGATTGTTTTAGATCAGAATATGTGAAGAGTCTGTCCCAGACATTTATTTGCAAAAACTTGAATGGAATGTATGTCACGTGGTGCTGCATTCTACGTCTCGCATCCATACAACAGTGTGGATTTTATACTCGAAATAAATAGCTTTAGCTTTGTCCTTCTTGATATGTATGACGAGATCTACACTGATTTGAGTTGGCCGAATGCTTGCCGAGCTTTGTTTATGCGGCTGGAGATGTCAGCTTTGGGATCTCCACTTCTATCCAATATGCTTCCCAGATAACAGAATGATTCGACTTTGTCAAGCGATTGATTATAAATGGTTAATGTTCATTATTTATGTTTATTCACATTATTTTAGTTTTGCTGCTATTTTATTTTCAAGCCAACATATTACGCGGTTTCCTGGACAAGGGAGAACTTAGATTGCATGTCTAAAAAGGTGTGAGTAAGCAGACAAATGCCATTTTCTTGCTCAATTATTTTTCGTAGAGAATGCGACAGGCAGCGTTTTCATATAGACCTTTGATGAGATTTATTAGCTTGGTGATCTCAATTCTATGGTCAATCTTAGACTATTAGTATGATCGACACCGGATTTGTGAGCATGAAAACCGGCTTGTTCCTTCCTAAGCTCAGGAAGAATGGAAGTTGAAATTCTTTTATTTTTTATGTGTGCAATCACCTTGGTGGTCATACTCAAAATCGTAACACGTCTCCAATTTTTACGGGCTGACACCTTCAGCAATTTCATCTAGGAGGAGTTCCGTACGCCAGAATTGGTTTATAATTGGCGTGCGTAAATGGGCACTCGTGACTTTTTACTCGTTACTAGTACATAGAAAACCCTTAATTTCAAATGTGATTAGAAAAAAACTGCACCCTTTTCAGACGAAAGTAGTTTGGAAAATATTCGAACTGCATTGGTGGGGGTAGCATTATGGTTTGGGGTTTTAAGGCAGGTAACGGGGTTGGCAAACTCACATTTATTGAGTCTATAATACAAAAAAAATTTAAAACAAATTTTAAAATAAAGCACACCACCACTGGGCCTTGGATGAGATAATTGTTTCCAACAAGATAATGATTCAATCACCCCAATCACCCAATCTTAATCATATAGAGCATACGTGGAGCATAGAATCCGTTAAAAAAAATGTGTTAAAAAGCGCTGTAGTCGATGAGTTGGGCAAAATAAATAAAGAGAATACCTTAAAGTTGCAGCGCAATGGATAAATTTAGTTTTTTTTTCAAATGTACGAATACTTTTTCTTATGAATAAACCTTAAATAAATTAAAAAAAAAAAAAACTAATAAGAACCATAACGTTTTTTAAAAAAAAAATAGTTTTTTAATTTTAGATCTGCGGATACTTTTTCTAGCAGGTGTATATTAATCTCTACTATTTTTAAGTGAATACTGTTGTTTACTTTTTCGGTGTTCCCACCAGTTTAGTTTTAGCAGAGTTTTTCCAAACCAATTTATTTTGCAATCTACTAGAAACTCCGGGGCGAAATCAAGTGCGATATGGGTATCATTGTTATTGTTTTGTAGAGTACATTAATCGTATCTATGCTAAAATTTAAATATCTGAAAATCAATATATGCTTGCTTGTCAATAATATGTTTTTCCCGTCATATTATGCACCTTTTAAAAAACTTGTACGACATTAGGGCATTTCACCGAAAGGTTTTTTTTTGCAATTCTAAAAATGGAATATGAATTATTATATCTCTAAAGATATTTGAGAAATTTTTCAGATTTTTTGAAAGTTGTTAAATTGGTTTTATCCAAAAATGAGGCTCTAAAACATATATATTTTTATTTTTACCTCTGGTGCTTTATTTTCACAAAATCACTTCCGAAGAGTGCGAATCTAAAAATAAAAACTATATGCGGTAAAAATTTTTAGTTCAATGCTTGCCTTAAAATTAAAAATGAAATTCTTCACAAATGCAGACCAAATTAACAGAGAAATTGACAATATTTAAGCGTAAATTAAAATGCGTTAGAAAGGTTTTCGAAATTACTTTCATTTGAAGCCCATCACGATATTTGCACACCTTAGTACAAGTATAATGTTGAGGAGAAATGCAATGCGATAACAAATTATTTTGTTTCAGTTTCTTTTATTATTTGTGCTAAATTGACAAGAGACAGATTGTTTTCAAATTATATGTATTTTGAGGGCCTATTAAATGGAATTGATATTACGCACAAATATTACTACGCACAATATTCGCGAGTCATGCAATCCGAACTCTTATAATGAATGACCAAATACTGAACAGGTTGATAAAATTCGTTTTTGCCGGATAGCGATCAACCACATTGCCCGAACTGGTATCTTCTACTATGTCTAAACTATTCTTTCGAGCACGTGCAGTTAAAAAGGTTCTTTCGAATCCCAACGTTAATAAGTCTGCGGGGCCGGATGGTATACCAGCACTAGTGCTGAAACAGTGCTCTTCGACGCTAGCTAGTCCATTGGCCAACCTTTTCAGACTTTCGTACCGTGCGGGAGTCTTTCCCTCTTGCTGGAAGGTTGCGAATGTCCAACCAATCCCTAAAAAGAGGCTACTAACCCTGTAAATTACCGTCTAATTGCAATCATAATCAATTTCCATCTTGTCAACTACATAGAGCCCAACTCACTACTTAATGATCGACAGTATGGCTTCCATAGAAATTGTTCTAAGGTAGACCTGTTAGCTCTTCTTTCTGGACGATGGAATCGATCCATTCACAATTTTGGTGAAAGTAAAGTGGTTGCTCGAGATATTTCTAAGGCTTTCGATTGCGTGTGGCATGTTGCATTGATATCAAAGCTTATTGCATTTGGGGCCGGTATGGACTTCTCTTGACTTATATCGAGTTTTCTCAGAGACCGCATAATAAGTGTTGTTGTTGATGGGTTCTCACATAATGAGTTTCAGCTTTATTCAGGGGTACCCCAAGGTCCCGTTCTTTCTCCTTCTCTTTTCCTTATCTTTCTGAACGACCTTCTTGGTCAAACTTTTTTATATTCTATATACTCTTTTAGACACGACAGCAACATTTCTCGTTCATTTTTCTCTAATTATAGGCTAAGCCTTTTGGAGGTTGGGGGGCAAAAGGCGGACAATGAATGAGACACACTCAATCAAGACTTGTTAACAATCTCCGAGTGAGGTAAAGCGAATAGGGTTGATTTTAATGCGCAGAAGACTCAATGCTGTTTGTCGACCCATAGGGCCATGGATTCAACAATGTCATCTGTATATATGGTATATGGGTTGGTATAGGTATTTAGAAAACGGATACTCTTGATGTTCTGGGTATGAGTATTCAAAAGGATGTTTGAGGGACCGAGCATGTTTTGCAATTGTCGAAAGAAATATTCAAGTGTCTTGGTTTTATAAAACGGTGCAACAATTACTTCACTCCTTCTGATCTCCTTAATATATATACCACTTACATCTGACCGAAAATGGAATACAACTCCCATATACGAGCAGGAGCTTCAAAGTCTATTTTGGAAGGAAGGCGTTGATGCTCGTTAATGACAATAGGGTATCCAACTATATTTACTCGTGGGAACATCGTCGAAATGTGGGTTGATTTACACTGTTCTATAGATACTACCATGGGAAATGTTCCTTTGGAATTAGCGAACTCATTCCAAGTAGCCGAGTTTCAGTTCGCTCAACCCGCTTCTCTAGTAGATCATATCCGTTTGTAGTCTACCGTCCAGTTGACCGCACAGCGATTTACAAAGAAAATTCGTTTATCAGTCGAACTAACCATATATGGAATAAACCACAAGTCTTTCCTGGCAGTTACAATCTAATAAAATGTAAGTCCAATATCCACAAACACTACTCCCTTTTTCCTCCTTCCCATAACCAATTTTCCTGGATAGTTTTCTTTCCTTTGCCAGTACTCTTCAGTACTGATTTATATAGTGTAGTGAAAATAAATATAGAGAGAAAAAAATTAAAATAAATTTTGTTTCATAACCTATTTTTTGGATAAAATTGATTTCAGAAACCGCTTACCTACCTCGAACGATTCTGCAAAAATTGTCAAAATTTTGTTGGAGTAAAAAAAATTATGTTTCGCATTATGAACTAAAAACAAGTAAGAAAATTATAGTCTGTCTAGACCGACTATACGATACCTTATGCCATGCGTTATAGACCCTGTCTCTTAGGCCGAACAAATTAGATATAGCAAATAAGCATAAACCAAATTGGAGTGGCATTGTTATTAATTTTTTTTCCCTTTGAATATAAAAAGGTTCATATCGGATGCTATATTTATATGGAGACTAGGTCGGAAAGTAGACCGCTCCTGACCATATTTGGTGGGGTCACATGTTTTTTGCAAAAACTTACACAAACCAAATTTGAGAAAAATCTGTGCAATATTTTTGTTTTTTGAGAAATTTAAGATGGGGAAGCAGCTTTATATGGGCGCTATGACTCAGAATTGCCCTATAGGATTTATTTTTTGACTTCTGATTAATGGGTGGAATATGCACACACAAACCCAATTTGACCAAAATCTATATGATAATTTTTATCTTATGGTAATTTAAGTCGATTTCATAGGTGTCATTTGTATGGGGACTAGGTCTGGACACGCTCCGATTTCAATGGCATTCATGCTATGGCCGATAGAAGCTTACATGCCAAATGTCATCAGAAAGTGATTCTGAGTCAATCAGAAAGTGATTCTGAGTCGATCGGTATAATAAAAGGTGGGTCTAGGTAAAATTATTTTTGGTAGTTACAAACATCAGCACAAAGTCATTATACCCTGACCACATAGTGGTATAGGGTATAAAACTTTTTTGGTGAAACGCAATATGTTACTAAAACTGTATTTTTAAGGTTGTCAATCCATTAGTAACTCATCGCCATAGTCTGCAGCAGTTTGTTGTTGCATTTGGAACTTCTACGCGCAATAGCCGAGGAGTGACGTACGAAAATGTAAAGATACTCTTATAAAATTTCATATAAAAAACTAAAAATAGTGAAAAATGTTTCTACGTGACAGAACATGTGCATTTCGATATGTTTAAGCGATGCATGCACATTGCTTGTTGCTTTTGTTGTTTTTTTTTTTTTTGTATATGTGAAGAACAACCAGCAAAAAATATGTATGCATCGCAAATAAGCAACCAAACAAAAATGAAATACCTAAAATTTAATTAAATTTTGAACATCATTGTAAAAAATCTAGCCATGATAATTTGATGTAATTTGGTCTTTTTTAGTCTCTTGGTGTTAACAAACTCCATTATAATAATGTGTTTAGAGCACGGGTGGAGCGTATCAAAGATTCGGTACAGCTGAATTTAATACTCTTTCATGTTTTAAATAACTGTTAATATATCCGCTGATACTGAACCGATTTGTAATATTATATTGAGTTATTACTTAGTTACTTCTACCTTCATAGCAATTCTAAAATGAGGTAAAATATCTTCTCTGAAAAATGTTTACGTTGGAAAAATTCTATTTTAATACTCTTCAATTCCTTTCCACCTAATTATTAGATTGGGCAGCTACAAAAAATATGGGTTCCTACATTCCGTTGCTCTTTAAAATATTTATATATCTGATTTACTAAATATTATAATTTAAGGTTGTAGCAGTATTTACTTTCGGAAGTTTTCTGTTGCCAGCCAAAATATGAGTTTGTCGCTCAATCAGGAATTGAACTCGAAATCCTTTGGTTAAAAAGTCGATGCCTTATATCAGAACCAACAGCACTCACATGCATTATATGCAACATTTAAAGCCTTCATTTTTGTTTGTTGGGTTGTCTCACTCGATTTCTGTGAAGACAAGTGGATAAAAGTTGAAGTTTCCGTTGTTATTACCGATACATTGTATGTAATACTAACGCTAATGTTGTCTATATTTCTTAAGTTGTTGCTGTTATTGATGATAATGTCCCAACCAACCAGTTCGTCCTGTTGTTATTTTTCATTTTCTGCTAGTATCTTCTACGATGTTTCCATTCTGAACTAAATAGAGCACTTTACGGAAACTGCAAACTAATTATTGCACGTGAATACACTTAAAGGATTACATGTCCTCATAAATGTGTGTTTGAGAAAATGTATTCAAAACGACCAAGACTTAAATCGATAACTATAAGTAGTAGTTTAGTTTGGGTAGCTGTTCCTAAAGACTTCGATGATATCGGATAGAATATGGCTGGTTGGTGCTGGTGGTTGTTGTATTACAAGTGTAAGCGAATACAAAAAAGTGGGTGGATCATTGAAAAGTCTCTGAAGGCATCAGAATCATTTATTTCCTTAGTTATTTTATTGCACGCTCTTTATGGCCAATGAATATATTTGTGTGTACGCGTTACTTAATGGATTTAGTTTAAGTGCTGCATTGACATTTTGATAAATGCTTTAGTTTAACAGATGTGTTTCGCTCCGTTTATTCTGTTGTTGTTATTCTACTTTCGAATGGAATTGTAGTAAATGTAAAATTGTTTGTCATAAGCCGTGTTAAGTACTCTCCCCATTATGATAAATAGTTTTATTTTATTCAATCATTTATTTGATTCTCTTTTAAGACATTCTCATTTGTATCAATTTCCCTTCCCCTCTAAGTATTTGAAAATTTTAGTGTTTTTTTGTTTGCAATTTTTACAGCGCTTAAAGTTTGACAGATTTGTTTGTAAGAGTATTTATTTAGAACGTTTTAATATCTCAATTATGGTATAATAAAATATGGTTGACGGAGGGGTGGAAATTTTAAGAAAAATATTTGTTAATTTTTTAAGGCGTTAGCATTTCAAAATGATTTTATACAATACACGAATTAGAAGAGACCGCACATGTGATTATATGCTTTGTATCGAGGATTTGGATTATATAAAAAAAGAGAACCCGAATAAAATATCATACACTTGTTCAAGTTACTAAATATTATATTATTTATATTTTAAATGGTAGAAGTTACTTTTTAATAAGAAATTACTATTCTAACAAAATATGTTGAACATATTTGGGAAATAATTCAATACTAAAGGGGTGTCCCAAAATCCACTTAAAATTTTAATTTAGCGCGCTCGTCATCGAACAAGAAGAGCGTGTTGGTGAAAGTCCAGGAACATCCATTCGGTGTCGTGGACAAGATGGCAAATTCCAAAAAGCTCTCTACAACGAATACTCACTGAAAATCTGTGTCTCCATGCATATAGAGTTCAATTGCACAATAACTGAAGCCCAATGACCATGTACAGCGAAAAGAATTAGTTGAATGGATTATTGAACATAAACAAGTGGATGCTGATATTTCGGATATATTTACCTTTGCCGCATTTGGGTTCAGAGAACCTATAACAGAACTTCGAGAAAGCTTCTTAAGTCCAACTATACTGAGGGCCCAAATGGACAAGAAAAATAAACATAAACCATATTTGAGTGACAATTTCCTATCAGAAAAATTTTTTATGAAGACAAGATCGAAAAATGGACCGATTCTGACCATCCCTAAAAAGGTCACTTACACATATATTTCTCAAAATCATGGAGAAAGCAAATTATATGAATAAAATTAATGGCAAAAAATTAATTATCATGAAGCTGCTTTATGTATGTATGTACTATGATTAAAACTTGTGGTACTTTGATTATAGTTCGACTGCTGATTATTAGGTGTAAACAACGCACATAAAACAAATTTTTGCAAGAGATATATCGAGCCATGGTTGCGTATACGAAGTACTGCTATGAATTTACACCAAAAGTAATTTAGCTTAAATGCACATTCTTAGTGTCTTAACATAGTAAAAACAAAGAAACTTTCTCCCGTAAAAATTGTGCACCGAATTTCAATATATTTTATATTTGCGACAATGTTTATATTGACTACAATGTTTGCATGTATTTATAGACGAACGGTTATCGATAAATCTTAGATCAGTATAACAAAATGTACTTAAAAACATCAGTACTAAGTCGTTATACCCTGACCACAGTATGATATAGTTTATAAAAAAAGATATTCGTAAGTACACCTTTATTATCAGTATCTTTTCATTTATTTTTATTTTAGTTTTTAGTAAAATTAAGTATATATCTTTTCGTATATTAACATTTTGGCAAAAACTCTAATTTGCAGTAGTAATTTTGAAGATTGTTGAAAAATAATTCAGTAAAAAAATCCCCTTCAAGTAATAACGCTGTTGATACCAACACAATTCTTTAAATTAAAAATATTGAAATTATGCCGTATGCGTCATAACATTGTGACACATCCAACTATTTAGATCATAAAAGGTGCTGTTAATGCATATAAACATATTGAACTAATATTTCTTTACTCAACAACAACACGGATTACTTATGAATAAAAGAGTTCACTTAAATAACAACACTATAAATTAAGTGGATTAAATATCAGTTGATTTAAGAACAAACTTTAAGACAACAAAGTGCGTTGTTTTAGTTTTTTGTTTTTGAAAAAATAAACACTTAGGGAATATAGTGTAAAATTGCACTTAGCTGTTAAGAATTATTCATAATAACATACAGTGTTCGAAAAAAATAAGCGTACTTTTCGAACTCAAACTAATTTTGACAAAAAATTCAATATAAAATTTATGAAGTTTTTCACTAACACAATTGTATGAAAATGAGACATGAATCTTAGAAGGCAAAAACAATTCAAGAGTGGTTAATCAACAATTTCTAAAATTTTATTTCGATTGATAATTGGCGAATCTTTTGAATCTTTGGTCCCAGTACCTGTGAAGTGCTAACTATATGAATAGATGGTCATTTTTATAACTGAATGTAGTACGAAATGCAGTTTCTTAATAGTATAACGTCTATAATACGAAAAATCAGTAATATTTTACCCAATATAACCTCTACCACGCTGTGGTAAGGGTATAATGAGTCTACCAAAAATATTTGACCAGATCCATATTTTATTATATCTATTGACTCAGAATCTCGTTCCGAGTCGATTTAGCGTTGCCTGTTCGTCCATCCGTTGTCCGTCTGTACGTCCATGTAAACCTTGTAATCAAACTACAGGTCGCAAATATTACAGGTCGAATATATTTTCATCAAATTTGAAACATAAGCTTTTATTACCCACGTAACAAATACTATTGAAATTGTTGGAAATTGGTGCATTGTCAGACCTAGTCCCCATACAAATGACCCCTATGAGATCGACTTAAAATGCCATAAGATCCAAATTATCATATAGATATCGGTAAAATTTGGTTCGTGTATGTTTATTACACTTATTAATCAGAAGTCGAAAAATTAACCCTTGAGGAGAATTCTTATCCAAAGCCCCCATATAAAGCTGCTACCTGAAATGCACTTAAACCTGTAAAAACAAAAATATTGCAAAGGTTCTTCTGAAATGTGGTTTGTATCATGTAGCCGGCCTAGACCAGTCATAACAAATTCATCTGCGCTGGTCATTTAAGGATGGCATATTGTTTTTTTTTTAAATTTCCAACGAGTTTAGAATGAGGATTAATTATACCCTCCACTCCAGTGTGCAGAGGGTATATATAAGTTTGTCATTCCGTTTGTAATAATTAGAAAAAAAATTTTGGACCCCATAAAATATATATATTTGTGATCCTTATAACAACCGGAGTTGATATAGCGATGTCCGTCTGTCCGTCTGTGGAAATCACGATGATGGCATCAATCGGTCAGCTAGGGTGCGCTTTGATATAAAAAATGATTCATTGACATCCTGAAAAGTTTGCTATTTAAAATCGTCCAAATCGGTCGGTTAGGGCCCGAGATTTGAATGAAAAACTAAAAAAAGTCTTGAAAAAATATAATTTTCTATGTTGTTCTTGTCACGATCACGCTCTCAATAGTGCAGCTACAGTGATCATTTTTAGTGAGAATGCTTCACCAATTCATGGGAAGATTTCTATTTCAAAAATCATTAAAATCGGTGGAACAGGTCCAGGGAAATCTCTGAAAAAGTAAAAAAAAAAAATTAAAAATATGATGTTTCTATATTGTTCTTGTTGTTATTCTAAATGTTGTGTTGTTGTCATGGCTCGACTTGTTGTTTTTGTGGCCGTTGTGGTAATAATATAATAAAAACTAACCCTTTGTACATTTTTTTTATTAACTCTGGTAGAAAAATTTAAAAGTTTCCATTGTTTTGGCATCACTAAAAAAATTTGTTAGATCATTTCCGTTATTACCACGAGCCTGCCTGCAAAATTTCAGATCGAATGTGTTACGGAAAAGGGGTTAAAATCGATCCAAAATTTTTTTGACAAGCAGACACTACGAGTTAATATAAAAGGAGTAAACATTCACCAACATCTAAAGCGAATAATGCTAAAATACCTAGTTGTTAATAAAAAAAAACAATGTAAATTTACTTCATTTTGCTCAGCGTGACTATGCCACAATAGATGGCGCCACAATTTTTGTTTGTTCTAATTAGCTTTGCAATAGTTATTTATATTTTAACATGAATGTTAATATTTTCAACTAGATATCATACAGAACAATGTTGAGAGTAAACACGGGCTGGTCTTTTATTTCATACGTTTTTTCATTATTCTTTTACAAATATGAACTTAAGTTTGGCATATTAACTTTTTGTTGTCTTTACAAAATAGAGTTACCGAGTTCATCAATGAGTTTTTTGCAGAGTTCAGAAAAAAACACACACTGAATAAAAAACTCGTACATATATGTAAACAAACATAATTTAGACCAACACACACATATTTTTAGCTTCATATCAATTATGTGCGTTTCTAAATTTTCTACGGTGCCCAACAAAATCACGACTGTGTTCGTTTTAATATTTCGTTATTAACACGAACATTTTTGTATCACGTACTTTTTGTTTCGATCACACATAAACCACACATATTGGAGTGTTGCTTTATTTGAAGTTCGTGTTCTGGTACGTGTACTGAAAAAAAAACAGAACATGTACAATAAACAGGTTCGAGTTCAGTTACATTTTAAGTCGAGTTGTGGCTCGTGTACTAAGAAAAAACAGAACATGTACAATAAACAGGTTCGAGTTCAGTTATATTTTAAGTCGTGTTCAGGCTCGTGTACTAAGAAAAAATAGAACATGTACAATATACAGGTTCGAGTTCAGTTATATTTTAAATTCGTGTTCTGGTTCTTGTACTACGAAAAATTGAAACAACAATTCGCGATCTGATACACTCCGATAAAAACGACAACAATTATTTCAACCAAATTTATTAAAATTTTATTGACCCTTTTTTTGGACTAACGTTGCAAATTGTTTACAATTGTCAAATATTTTAAAATTTTATTGGCAATTTTTTGTGATTTACGTTGAAATTATTTACAATTGTTTTTATTGACTGGTTTTTATTTTAACAAAATATGGTAATAAAATACTTAAGACACAAAAACTGCACACTGCACTTAAATCTTTCTTGCAGGTTTCAATCAGACGTGTAAATTTTTTCGTTTCGCTATTAAAAGTTGCGTATTTTTTATAGCAAAACTTATTTCTGTTATTGCTTTCAAATTATTTTAATTTTCACAAAATATTTGCAATTTACAAATAACACAGTACACTTATAGATCACGATCTAATGAAAACTGAAGCACTTTTAATGAATAAATGACGCACGCACTCGCTATTTATTGCAAAATCAATTGCGTGAAATTGTAACGTAAGTCATAAAAAAGGGACAATAAAATATGAAAATATTTTTTTGGGTTTTTTTTTGACACTCATTGTGTTTTTATGCAAAAAATCACAAAAAATCATTGAGAAAAGGATTGTGCATTGACACTAATTGGTTCGCAAATTAAGGGTGGGTGATTGTGTTTTTTATGATGCAAAATTTGTTTGTGTCTAAAGTTATTTGTTACCAAAAAAAAAATTTTTGCAAAATTGGGTTTTTCGTCTATGACACTAATTGGTTGCGAAAATAGGGGTGTGTAATGCAAAAAAACCTAACAACCAACAAGTGTAACTTTTATGATGCTAAATAGTTTTTGTGTCTTAAGTATTTTATTACCATATTTTATTAAAATAAAAACCAGTCAATAAAAACAATTGTAAATAATTTCTACGTAAATCACAAAAAAATGGCCAATAAAATTTTAAAATATTTGACAACTGTAAACAATTTGCAACGTAAGTCATAAAAAAAGGTCAATAAAATTTTAATAAATTTGGTTGAAACAATTGTTGTCGTTTTTATCGGGGTGTATCAGATCGCGAATTGACGTTTCAATTTTTCGTAGTACAAGAACCAGAACACGAATTTAAAATATAACTGAACTCGAACCTGTTTATTGTACATGTTCTATTTTTTCTTAGTACACGAGCCTGAACACGACTAAAAATATAACTGAACTCGAACCTGTTTATTGTACATGTTCTGTTTTTTTTTTCAGTACACGTACCAGAACACGAACTTCAAATAAAGCAACACTCCAATATGTGTGGTTTATGTGTGATCGAAACAAAAAGTACGTGATACAAAAATGTTCGTGTAAATAACGAAATATTAAAACGAACACAGTCATGATTGTGTTGGGCACCGTAGAAAATTTAGAAACGCACATAATTGATATGAAAATAAAGATATGTGTTGGCTGCTTTTGAACAGAACATTGTGTGTTTCATGTGTGTATTTTCTGAACCTTGGTTTTTTGCTTTCAAAACAGTTCTACATAGTTATATAGAATTATTATTCTGCTTTACCTATAAAATATCTGATTGCGATTACATCTAATTTTTAAAAATTGTTTATAATTACTAAAGCATTATTATTCACATAAATACAAAATTGCACTTTTTAAATCTTCCATTCAATTTAAGAAAATATCAATTCTAAAAACTGGTATTAAAAATTTCCAATTATAAATTACAATTAATTGAATTTCAGAAAATCATATCAAAACGTCGGAAATTATAATTTTAAATTTAGAAGACATCAATTGCATCTTTAATATATAAATTTTATTCGTTAAACACAAATTGAAATTCCAAAAAAAAAACACCAAATACCTATGTTTACATTTAAAAAATTTTCACATTTCAAAAAAATATTGATATTCAGGAGAAATTAATAGCTTTTCAGTACCGCGATTCAGTAACTTCTTTTAACGATAGCCGAATCGTTAAAAAAAAGAAAATAGCAAAATTATCAGTAAAATTTTTAAACGATATTCGCTATTGTTAAACTCAGCTGTTGTTGTTATCTAAACGACAACTATTTTTGTGTTGTTTATTCAATCGATAAATATTTAAATTTTTAGGTTGAAATGTCGTCATACATAAATAAAAATCATAAAATAGTGAATATATTTAGCTTTTATTAACAAACTTTTTTTATATAAATAAAAAAATTAAATAGCATATTCAATTCATTATTTCGTTTTCAAATAAATACACAGAAATATTAGTAAAAAAATAAAGATATTAGACATAAAGATCAAATCATCTTTTCAAACACGAAGTATTTTGTTTTTTTCTATTCTTCTTTGTGTTTTTCGCTTATTTTGACAGAGATGCCACTCGTTTACAATTTAAATAAATAGAAAAAAAAATTTTTTGACTGTCGTTAAGATGTATGTACTTAGTGAAATACTTAATCCTTAGTGCAAAAAAACAATAGCTGTCGATATATTTTGCGATTGTCGGATCGTTGAAATTTACAGAATCGGACTACAGAAAACATTGATTTAAATTCAATGAATTTTAGAAAACGTCAAATGATATTTAAGAATTGCGAACATAAAAATTGTTACATAAATAAACGCAATTTGATGAGAATGTTATTTTTATATATAAATTTTCACAATTTTTTTTGGATGAAAATTTGAAGTTTTTCAGAAAATAAAGAGAACAAATTATTTTATTTCAAATGTTTGGGACATTTGGTTTTATGCGTTTGGCATCCCTAATTTGAATATTTATTATTATAAATTTATTCTCTATGTTTTCCAAATATGGCAATATTTTAATAAAAAAAAGTTGAGAGTTTTTTTTTTTGTTATTATTTTGTTACTAAATCCGACCTATATGGCCGCAATGAAGAAATATTTGGCCAGTTAAAAGAAACTATACAGCCATCTCCAATTAGCACGATTTAATGCATAAAGCCACCCTACACAACCATTACCTTTGCAATGGAGGTTAGGGCGAGCAATTTAATTAGCAAAAACTAAATCAAACGAGAAGTTATGTCATATAACCGGAAATGCATGCATATAGGTATATAACCTAAATGCATGCCGATCAGCAACCACGATGACCAAAAAGCAAACGCCGAAATAAATCCGAAACAATAGAAACGACGAAAACCAACCCAAAGAATTTGCTGAAATAATTTGGTATTAAATTTAACAAATTGTTTACTTTTTCATTTACATTTATTATCAAGACTCAAACCGAGGTGGAGGGTATCAAAGATTCGACACAGCCGAATTTAACACTCTTACTTGTTTTTAATTACAACTACATGCAGTAGGTGTAATCCAAACTCGGAAAATATACTTTCAACTAACAAAATAAGGTATGACAAATTTATATGGCAAATTATATTAATACCATACAATTGAAATATAAAAAAAAAATTTTAATCTTAAATATATTTACGCTGATCCGTGACTCACTGACTGACTGACTGATTCTGTAATGCTGAAATAATACACACACATAGCACTCCCTACAAAGCTATGTGAAATACACCAACAAAATTATATTTTTCTCATTTTATACAAACCCACACAAAATTTTCTCTCTTCTTTGTTACCGACCAGTGCTGCTAATAGAAGCTTCTGAAAATCGACAATTTTTGAAACTAAATCGCCAAAATTGTCATTTTTAAAACAAGAAATTGTCAAGAAAATTTTACCGCTTATAAAGTGCGAAAAAATATTACAAAAGAAACAATAAAATTTATTTATATCACTCATATTACGAATATTATTACAGCATTGGTTATTTCGATATATAAAAATCTATTAGTGATGAAATTTCAACGAAACATATAATACAGGTTTAAAGTATCGGCGTACTTAAAACCTAAATCTTAAATGGAGATGCTATTCAAGGTATTTCCGTTTTGAAACGACTTGACCCAGAATTAAATCTATACATATTTTGTAATTTACATTTACAATGAACAAAAACTATCAATTTTCGATAAACAACCCATTTATTGTTAACCCTTGAAATCGTAATTTTTATACTCCTGAAAATTTTAAATCTTCAATCATCATTTTAACAAATTTAACAAATCATTTTAACAAATTGAAAAATCGTCGAAATTACAATAAGTTGCCAAAATTGGCAGCACTGCTAACGACAATAGCACTACATATGCAGATTTCGTGTTACATAATAATTTGAACGCAAAAAATGCATAAAAAAACTAATATCGATTCAAATTCTTTAAATTCCCTTTGTTGGTCAATGAAAAAATTCTGCAAAAAAAAGTAATGAATGAAATTTTAAACATTTTTATTTTTTCTCATTTAACGTCGTCCGATATGCATACATAATTCTTTTATCAAACCAAACTTTTCCGTTTACCTGTTTTGTTTTTCATCTCAAAATTGTTTTGTGTTGTTATGAGTGCTTTCGCTCAGGTTCTCTGATGGCCAGCACTTACCAAAGAGTATGATTTTCTGATAAATATTTGAGAAAAAAGAGATCTTCAATGTGGATTTTGTTGCTGTCCAACGTGTGATTTCGTTTAAAGCTCTGTATTGAAAAGCACTTGAAAAAATAGTGCAATATTAAGTTTAAAATTTAAATTATTTTTTGCATAATTAAATTACATTGTAATTTCAGAAGAGAGGTGGGAAAATAATTTTGTTTCACTCATAATATTAATTTTTGCATAATTTGCTTTCAAAAAATTTTGAAAAACATAAATTTCGTAAATAGGTATATTAAAGATTTTAATTTGAATAATTTATTGAAATTATCATGGAAGAATTAAAGGCGATTTGGAATAATAAGTTTTTTTTGAAGGAAAACTAATACGCCCTTATTTTGTAATTTTTTTTTGGATTTATAGATAACTTTGCAAAAAATGCAGGTCTCTTTTTTCAGTTTAGTTACATGTATGATGAAATATGAAATATTTATTTCTCTTTTGTGTAGGTGTATACTTCCTTAAGGGGTGGTAAGTTTTAAAACCCTTTTTGCATTTCTCTTTCTGAATGCACAACATGTCGAGAGTGTTGTATTAAAATTTTAAGTAAATCAGAGCAAAACTTAAGAAGATACAGCGTTTCCAGCGACCGGCCTCATACGGTATATAGTATATAAGAAAGTTTTTAAAAAACTTTAAACCGATTTTCGCGCAAATAAGTGTTCGTAGTCCGTGAACATCATAACTCAAAATCTACTTGACCGACTCTTTTGAAATTTTAGACAGTACACACATAAATCATCAGGTAACCACGAAGGGTTTTTTTAATTCCATTTTCTTCCCCATTTTTTAACAACAAATTCCCGAAATTGTATAGCAAAAATCGTTTTTCACTTCAAAATGCTGAAAAAACAAAAAAAAAATGAAAAAAGTCTTCGTCACTACCTCAGGAAGCACGTCACCTTTTAAACGCATTTCGACTTTTTTTATTTGTCATGATCCGGTAACGAGTTATGATGTTCACCGCAAATCAACAACGCCTCCGGAGATTCGCTGTCACGGACTTATTTATTAAAATTTTTAATTGAAAATTTTTTCAAAGATTCTTCAAATGTTGTGCTATAACGTGTATATGAAATAAATAATCCAACATTATTCATATCTTCAAAAAAGAATTATGCAAAATACCACTTCATTAAATTTTAAAACCTTACCCCCCTCCCCCCACCCTTAAAAAATTTTTGGGAGCCTTGCTCTAAAACGTTTTTTTTCTTCTATGCTATTCTATTTTTTCTACAATAAAATGGAGTCCGGTTATAACAAACTCTGCGGGACCGTCCAAATTAGTTCGTTATAGACTAAGTTCATTATAACCGTAGTATTTTTTTGCTTTTTCCGAAAGGTTTAAAAACTTTTTTTAGTTGAATAAGTTATTTTGATGCATTTTAAAAAGTTATAAAACATAAATTAAATTATTAGAAAGATATATTAATAGTTTGTCTTAATTAGACTAAAATTACCGAGTTTCTATCAAAATAAAATATTTTTTTAAAATCATATAATATTAAAAACTCCTTATGTATAGAAGCAGAAAGTATAAAGCGAAGGTTGGTTACTGGCAAATTTATGCGAAAATATACATAAAAGGACCTTTTACAAAACTTCATTTGAAAATCGAAGTTTTTGGTTTGTATTTTTTACAACTGTTTTTCGATTTTTTTTTTTTTTTTAAGAAATTTTAAAAACATTAAAATTAATTTTTTTAAATATATAAAATATAAGAAAATTTTGAAATGGAAAAAAAATTTGCTTGTTAAAGTCAAAATAAACGGGCGCCTAGGCGCCACACAATCCACTAGTTAAGAATAATACAAAAGGAAACATGAGCAAACCAAACTGTATCAACATATTTTCAGAATTAGAGTGACACACTTCCAATACTTTGTCTGCTTTCGTTTATTTAAGATCATCAACTATATTGCAATATTCAGGACTGATATTGTTTCATTCTTCTACTGACGAATTTTTTAGATCTTTTTTTATACCCTATATCACTAGATCTCGGTCAAATTGGGTGTGTATGTGTTTATTACATCCGTTAATCTGTCTAATAATAAACCATATAAGACAATTCTTTGTCATAGCCGCCACTTTTGTGATCGCTTGTTACAACCTGACGAATGTCTTTTGAAGTTTGTGCCCATTATCGACGCATTTTAAAAAATTTTATCATGGTTTAATTAAGTTGGTATTTTTTTTTAATTTCTGGCTCATAAGATTATTTTTGATTAAAGCTTATGAAGCTTACTTTAATGGTATCATGTATACACTGAATGGATTAAGGTTTAATCATACCAGTAAAAAATTAATAAAATGCCCTAGTCAAAACAAAAAATTGGCGCTATATAAGAGACATATACTTTTTTCCAGTTAAAATTATATGGATGTGTAACAGGGATAAATTATCACGAGTATATTAAATCTTGAAAGCTTTTTTAAAATTTTGAAAATTTTGCAACTATAACAACATTTTCTTTGTAGCATTTCTACAATACACTAATATTTTAATCGATATAATTAAAGCGATATTATTTCGAATATAAGGAGCCTTCTTAAATCGATTAAAAGCTGGTAGTTTTTCTAAGCAAGAAAATTCATAAATTTGATGTTGAAATGACTCGACGATTTATTAATAACTTCAGCTTTTTAAAAAGTTTTTGCACGAATAAGTAAATCTCAATCATGTTCGTTTTTCTACGTTATTAAATATAAGTTTCCGAGAAGCTCTCATTGTAAATCTAATCTTCCATGGAAGAAAATCGATTTAAAAAAATAAAAAATGCTCAATTGATTCCTAATAAAAAAAAACTTCAATTATGTTGATCACAATAAAGCTTATAAACGAAAAATAAAAAAAATTTATATATTATTTTGTTAATAACTGTAAAAATTATGGTAATAACTGTAATTCCTAATACTACAAAGTGAAATTAAAATCTCAATTCATAACGAAACAATAAAAGTTTTTGAATTTAGTGCTGCAAACTATTGATAATATTAATAGCATTAATGAAAGCTATATACAGTTTCGTATTTATATATTTAAACTTATATATTTAAACTGAACCATTCTAGAGCTGGTGTAGAATAATGTATCGTTCCTAAATCTGTTAAAAAAATTAGTGGAGTATAGCGTTTCCTATACAAGTTAAATAATTTTTACTGTATACATTCGTTACTGTAGATATCTTTATTTAAAGTTCCTTTGATGAAAAATGAGTTTGTAAACCGTGCGCAACTACTTGTGGTAAACTTGTGCATTATTTTTACACATCCTCAGATGTAACCCATATAATATTGTTTACCTAGAAATTGCTAAAGAATATTTTTAGATAAATTTTGATTTTTTTTATATTTTTGAAATTTAGTAGAAATTATAATTAATTTTATATATTTTGTCCATATTTAATATATTTTAAAGAATTATTTGATTCATGTGTTAGCGAATTTTGAAAACTACATTGCCCTGAACACTCTTTTGCCTTCAGCTTTTAAGTATGGAAATGACGATATACCAACAACGAAGCTTTCTTAGTTCAAAAAATGGATACTCATTGACAGCCTTTAAAAAAGAAATCAGTTCTGTAATGATTTTTCATTTACTTAGTTTTAAGACAATTTTTGTACTCTTCGATTTACTTTTTACTTTTTAAAAATCTATAGCTCTTATTGAAAGCCGATCTATAATTTGTTTTTACTCACATGACCCTACATATGATTTTGTAAAGTACTTGAATAATTTTGTTGCATACTGTTTGATAAGCAATAACGTGAACACCTTTATAACCTAAATGAGGACAGAGAGCAAACCTTTTTTTACACTTGACTGGAGCAGAATGGTGTCAATAACAAAATGTACGTAGTTAAAATATTACTTCGATAAATCCTTTAAACAGTTTGTCTTAAACTTAAGCAATCAACTTATTACACACATACTCATATGAACGTACTTGTACTTGCTGTCGATATGTACATTGTACAAGTATAATAGTTTAAGGTAATTTGATATACTAGATACTTTCTTACTTACTAACTTGGTTAGTACATATGTACAACGCGTGCCAACAATTAAAGAAACTCAATATGAACAAGTTCAAGTTAGGAAGCCACTTTTACAATTAGACCGTGTTAACAACTAAAAACCAAAAAAAAAGAAGAAATATTTTGCCAGCACACATACAATGGTCTACCTCGGCTTTAACCTTTTTAACGATTTGTGGGGGAGAAGAATAAAGACTTTTAGTTATGTTTATGACAATACTTGGTTTTTATTCTTCTTTTAATTCATTGTTTTAACCTTGTGTTCTAGGTTTAAGATATGATATTTGCCAACAAAATGTCTATACATGTTCCTTTGGTATATACATACATACATACTTACAACATAAGGTTGCATGAGTTTAATGTTACGTTCATTAAGGTAACGACAGTATTTAAGTTAATAGGGACAACAACAAAAGGCAAAAAAAAAAAAAACACAAACAAGTAACAAGAAACGTTTAACCAAAAAAGGTCCTTAAAAGTATAAAGTGCACATTTTTGCCACTTTAGTGTTTTGTAATTAAAAATGTTATTCATGAAATATTAACCTGGTTTTTTACTCACCTGAGCTCAATAATGCGAACACGTTCCAGCAGCAAAGCATTCAAGTATACAAGCGAATAGTCTTACAAAAAATAATAACAACAACAACAAATGTACGTGTATGTGTGCGTATATATAAACATAAACACTCATCCATTTAGCCAACCACCCACTACATACTTCAATCTACTCTAACCCAACCTAAAACACTTTGTCAGGCATCATAACCATTGTATTAATTGTAGGTTGGTTGGTTGGCTGACTGGCGTGCCTGGTTTTTGCTTCTTTCTTTTTTTTAACTTCAAGTCATTTAATTTGTTTGCCAGGCTTCCATGGTAAAACGTAATACGGCCTCAGGCAATGAACAACGGACGTAAATCGCCAGCTAGCGGAAAACAAAAGGTGAAAGTTGTACCCAGTCTGCGTTTTGTCTCTTCTTGATTCACCGAAGAAGTTTTTTTATTTTTTCTTTTTACATTTGGTAGCATATGGTGGTGGATATTTATACCCTATACCACTATGTGGTTTGGGTATAATGACTTTGTGCTGCTGTTTGTAACTACCAAAAATATTTGACCTGGACCTATCTTTTATTACACTAATCGACTCAGAATCACTTTCTGACTCGATTTAGCGATGTCCGCCCGTCCGCCCGTCTGTGTGTCCATGTAAACCTTGTAATCAAACTACAGGAACTATGAATATATTTTGATGAAATTTGGTACATAAGCCATAGGATGAACGCTATCGGCCATCGGCCATAGGATGAGCGCTATTGAAATTGGTGAAAATCGGTCCATGTTCAGACCTAGTCCCCATACAAATGACCCCTATGAAATCGACATTAATTGCCATAAGATCCAAACTATTAAATAGATCTTAGTCAAATTGGGTTTGTATGTGTTTATTGTATCCATTAATCAGTAGTCCGAAAAAAAATCCCTATTCGTAGTCAAAGGCCTAATATAGAGCTGCTTCCCGATCTTCACTTAAATCTATCAAAAAACAAATATATTGCATAGATTTTTCTCAAATTTGGTTTGTGTAAATTTTTTCAAAAAATAAGTGACTCTACCAAATATGGTCAGGATCGGTCCATTTTTCGACCTGGTCCAAATATAAATATAGCACCCGATATGAACTTTTTCATATCTGCAGCCAACAACATTAATACCAATGGCAGTCAAATTTGGTTTATGCTTATTTTCTATTTCCAATTAGTTGGACCGAAGAGATAGGGTCTCTAAACCATGGTATAGGGTATCGTATAGTCGGTCTAGACTGACTATAATTTCTTACTTGTTTTATTTTATATAAGTGGAGCGAGGGTAGAAAGTGTCCATGGGCAACATGAAACACAAATTACTTGAAAGTGGTTAAGAATTAATTGTTAAGAATCATAAAAATTAAGAGTCGTTGAAAAAACAATAAAGCATTCGATGTTAAGCAATGGCAACTTAAAACTTCTTAACTTTAATAATAAAAACAAATTTTAATAAAATTTAGTTTATTAAATGTCATTTGAGGCGGCGCAGCACTTGAGTGTAATTCTGTTTTCAGCTATATTGATTCTATGGATCGCTATAACTTGAAAACTACAAAAAGGTACTTATAGCATTATTTCAATAAATAAATATATTACTCAAAGTATTGGCCATCGGAAGATATAATATATCCCCAACTTTCAGGAAATTTATGGATTCTTTGCCTCATCCTATGATACCTTCAGTTCAAGTAAGGTTCAACATGTGACCGAGCATATCCATGATGAAAAATTATTATCTCGTATCCCGTCTCCCATTCTGGCCATTTTTCCGTAATGCTAGGTTCGAACGCATCAATTGTGTTCGGTATTGCACTCCTTGCATGTTTGAACTCGATACACCACACCTTACTGATCGCACCAAATACATGGCTCTGCCTTGATATTCGGCTTCTTCACTTTTGGATAAATCGCAATGATTTTGGGCACTTAATAGATACTTGTGTCATGGTAAATGATTTAGCAAGCTCTTTTTGCTTTTTACAAGATTCTTCTCTCATGTTTTAATCGAGTTGAAGCACCATTTTTTTTTTTAATTAAAGAGAAGCAAAACTTCCCGCAAATGCTGATTATTTGGCTCGTGTGCTAACATGTTTGTTAGTCAATTCAGAAAATGCCATATTAAGTTATTTCAATGGATTAATTTCTTTCATATGCACATAGCTTCGGGAGGCAACTCTGCAACTAAATCTGTTTAGGGATATACTAATATGACGTATTGCAGCAAAATGCTTTCCAGAGCATTTAAAACTATCGTTGAACTTATTTTTCTTACGCAGATCGTGTAGTAATTGGAGAAATCAGAGAACAAAATCTCAAAACCCCTATCGAATTTTTTTTTAATATGGGGTGGTTGAGTTTTTGAAAAAAGATTATCAATACCCATGTGTTTTTCAGCTGAAATTGGCGATGGTCGATGTTGAAAGTCAAAAAATTAAAAAAAAATTTCGGAGTGTACATTTTCTTAAGCTTATTTCAATTTTGGTAGGCCCTAGCCACAAATTCATTACATTATTTAATTCTTTTATTTCTGTTTGTGGTGAATTTCGTTATTTTCTTTTAGTTATATAAATTGAAAATGTAGAATATCAAAATTTGGCATAAAGAATGGTTTACCACTTTAATAAACTGGAATCGGCTTAATCGAAATATCTTTTAATTAAACTTGGAATAAATTAAAAACCAAGTGCGGCATTAGTTATGATATGTACACTGAAGTCCATTTCAGTATAGATGAACTGAAAGCATCATAAATTACTGAAATATAATATAAATATAATAAGTGGAAACATGAAAAAAGCTGACTAATATACTTATGCTCATCACTGTTTTACTGTTCTTAAGAAAGTATGTTTTCTTAAATAAGTACCGTTTCCTGAAAAAAAACTAACTTTTCTTAAAAGGCTTACTATTCTTTAAAAAGTAACTTTTCTTAAAAGTACTTTTTCTAAAAGCGTACTTTTTTTTAAAATGACAAAGGTATCTTAAAAAGAGTATGTACATTTCTTATAAAAGTATATTTTCTTCTAAAAGCACCAGTTTTTAAGAAGTACCTTTTTTTAAAAAAAATAATTTTTATTGAAAAATACCTTTTCTTAAAAAGTACTTGTTGTTAGAAATGTGCCTTTTTTAAACAGATCATTCCCTTAAAACAGTACCTCTTCTTTAAAACGTGCTTATTCTGAACAATTAAGAAAATGATAGTCGATATAGAAAATAAGCATAAACCAAATTTGAGGGGCATTGTTATAAATTTTTTTTAATGCAGGTATGGAAAAGTTCATATCGGGTGCTACATTTATAGGGGGACTAGGTCGAAAAATGGACAGATCCTGACCATATTTGGTGAAGTCACTTATATTTTGAAAAAATATATACAAACCAAATTTGAGAAAAATCTGTGTAATATTTCTGTTTATACCCTATACCACAATGTGCAGTTTGATTACAAGGTTTACATGGACACACAGACGGACGGACGGGTCTAAGTCAAATATTTTTGGTAGTTACAAACAGCAGCACAAAGTCATTATACCCAAACCACATAGTGGTATAGGGTATAAAAAGCACGTTTTCCTATATTAAGAAACTACATTTCCTAAAAAGTGTAATTTCTTAAAAAGTTCAATTTATTAAAAAGTAACTTGTATTAAAAAGTCTCTTTTCCTAGAAAAGTGCCTTTTGTTGCCTAATTATAGGTTCAAGTTATAATCTAAAATTTTGGTATAATGCAAAATCACATTTTGTGTTTCAAATGTTAATTAAAACATACATCAGACTAAACATGTATTTGTACGGACGATAGGTTTCAGCGAGCACCTCAGGCACATTACAACTAACTACTTAGTATACTATATTCTTTATCTAAATTCATACATCTTCTGCATAAATCATTTGAAGAGACCCAATTTGTCTGCATGCCCCTCCAACTATCAACACTTATTTATTTATGCGTCTATAATTGTTTCAGTGTAAATTTCGTGTAATTTATTAAACAAATCACTTTCACCCTTTTTAATATTATTAAAAAACCAAAAAGAATTTATCGAAATAAATATAAAAAAGTAGCATTTTTATATTTTTCACAATATGTTACTGATTATACCATTGGGATAATGGAATGACCTTATTCAATTTAAAGAATACATTTGATCGACTACAAGCAGGGTTTTTTTAACAACCAGCCAAGAAAACAATCCGACGACGCTACGTGGTGGTTTTAGGGAGCATACACGTCCATATGATGAGGGGTGAATTGCTGTTAAGTATCAACTCGACATTAGATACTTGATAGACTCTTATGATACTTTTGTAAACATATCATAAGGTATTTGCAACAAACTGTTGCAGCCACAGCACTTAACACGCATTTAAACAAACATACAAAGGTACACATAACCATCCAACTAAGCAACTACCAACAATGCTTGGTATTGGTGTTGTGTTGCTGCTATACTTACATGTGGAACTTTCCTACGTATTTTAATGATGTTATATACTTAGTGGAAAGCAAAATACAACTTACTCTATCATCAAACAAGAACCCTGCTTGAAAGTTAAATAAAATTTCAATCGCATTTTTACCAACTACAATACGAGTCTTCGCGGTATCTGCAACACATGAACTCTTAATGAAATTTCTACCCTTAAAGTTTTGAAAATTAACATGCCTACTTATGTGTAAGTACATACAAACAGAAGTATCATCCTTTTGCGGCTTCCTTTCCTAACCCAAATTCAACAACAACTACAACAACAGCTACAATAATGACGACAACCCAACCAGTCTAATATATTTTATAAATATTTTTGTGTGGAATTCATTGTCTCGTTTTATTTTTTTTTTATGAAATTATATATTCGTGGAAATGTTGGCTTCACGATTATATGATTTTATCAAATAACAGTTGGTATTTTGAAAACAGTATTTTAACTTATAGCAGAAGGGTGCCATTACCATAAACCGGCGGGTGGTATATTTAGTATATACATAAATATGAGCTCACCTACATCTGACGGATCTGTTGGAGTTTGTTTAGTAGTTGAATAATAAGTTATTTATTTTAATATAAGTTTACATAAATTTTTAGAAAAATTCAAATTTAGAAATATGATGTTCATGCTTATTTAAGTCATAAAATTTTCAGTAATCTTTAATAATCTACATCAACCATGTGTGATGAGTGATTTCATGAATAAAGGTATTTTTTTCATTTTTAAACGGATAATTTTAAATAAACTTGATGTTAACAATTAATACGTAGCTGTTAATGACATGCTTGTGGAGTGATCGCATCCATACTTAGGGTTGATGAGTAAGTTTCTAAATCTCTTTGAGACATTTGCCTTGCTCGTTTTGGTTATTTCTCATGGTCTATTACATTATACATAAGTCTGTTTTGTGGCTAGCTGTATAATATACACCGGCTTATAAAATAATTTCCCATTTTTCTCTGAACTCAATTCAATCACAGATTCGAAAACCTCGGAAGCTATATAGGGTGGTAGCTGAGGAGCAAAAATAACTTGACATCTATAAGGATAAGCAGTGAGATCGAAAAAATCTTAACATATATTTTTCTTCCTAACTTTTTTCGCTTACATTATTTAAGTTTTTATACCCTCTACACCTCAGTGGCAGAGGGTATAAGTATATAGGTTTGTCATTCCGTTTGTAACGCATCGAAATAAATTCCGGAGACCCCAAAAGCATACATTTTCTTCAGCGTTATAACAAGGGAAGTTGATTTAGCGATGACCGTCTGTCTGTCTGTCTGTGGAAATCATGATCACGCCGTCAATATCTAAGCTAGACCATTAGTTTTTCTATAAAATCGTTTATTAACATCCCAAAGTCGGTCAAAGGGGTCACGAGTTATGAATGAAACTTTGAAAAAACTATTGAAAAAATAAAATTTTTCAGTGTGTTTGTTGTTTTTCTTAAGATATGTTGTATAGAATATATGTATATTATTTTATTATTTAATATATGTATGTATGTATGTACATATATGTAAATATTACATACAAAAATACGACACCAAAATACTGCAAAATCAGCATCAATGTATTATATATTATCTTTTTTTATCTAATAAATGAAATATATTAATTTTTTTTTATAATAAACAAAAACCATACGTTTTTCAATGGAAAAACGTTCTTTTACAAATATGGCCATAAGTTTGGCATATTAACTTTTTGTTGGGTTTACAAAATAGAGTTACCGAGTTCATTATATATGCACATTTTTGGGGAAGCGGAAAACATTTATTGTCATTATCCGTTTTTATATGCGCATTTCAAGAAATAAGTCATAATAATACACTTAATAAGTTAAAACTTTAATTGCAATTTTACTGTAATCCAGTAAATTTGCATCGTTAGTGGCAGCAAGCAATAATGATAGAACTAACTTAAGGCCTAGTTAACCACACGTAACAGTAACGTAACGTGTCAGCTGTTCTGTTGTCACATGAAAAGCATTGGGACGTTCCGATTACGTTCAGTAATGTTCTAAATGCTTTTCATGGATAGGTATGTATATTATATTATACATATGTATATTATTTAGAGTATTTTGATATATGCAAAGCTTGCGATGTTGCATGGTGTCTCGACTAGCTATAATTCATTGCAAAGCGATGGCTAGTGGTGACCGCTAATGTTCATGGAGCGTTTTTTAACCTCTTTCCCGTGATCCAATCGATCTGAAACTTTGCAGGCATGCTCGCGGCGATGATAAAAATGATCTAGCAAATTTTTAAGTGATGCCAAAACAATGGAAACTTTTAAATTATTCTACCAGAGTTGATGAAAAAAATGTACAAAGGGTTAGTTTTTATTATATTATTACCACAATGACCACAAAAACAACAAGTCCAGCTATGACAACAATACAACATTTAGAATAACAACAAGAACGATGCAGAAACATATATTTTTCAATTTTTTTTTTACTTCTTCAGTGATTTCTCCGGAAACCTTCTCTGGATGTTAGTCAATAATTCCCACCAAAAACGAGCGCCCCGGTTATCATATTGAGGGTGTGATCCTGACAAGAACAACATAGACAAATCATATTTTTGCAAGACTTCTTTTACTTCTTCATTCAATTCTCTGGACCTAATCAACCGATTTGGTTGATTATGCCAACGAGCAGTCTAGCTGCCCGATTGAAGCCGTCATCGTGATTTCCACAGACGGACAGACGGACATTGCAACTTCGCATGTTATACCCTCCACACCTCAAAGGCAGAGGGTATATATGAGTTTGTTATTCCGTTTGTAACGCACCGAAAAACTAATTTCCGACCCCATAAAGTATAAATATTCTGTCTGTTGAAATCACGCTCACTCACTACAAAACCAATTTAGCTCGGTAAGGTTGCAATAATATCATTTGCCATAATTCCCAGCATGTTGGCGTTGAAAATGGGCTAAATCGGGCGTCATTGTGCTTAGATACGAACAAAAATATGTAGATACCTCTAAAAAAAACATAATACTCAGTGTGTTTGTTGTAATATTTTAATGGTTGAATACAGTTCAAAAAAGCCACACAAAAATGACGCAATCATACCAACAAACACAACTGCCATGAGCTATGTTAGTAGTATTGCCACACATTTTTTTTTATCGTTATCACGTTATAATAAAAAAATCGCCAATATGAAAGAAAAATTAAAAACGAAAAATGGAAATTGAAAAATGGAAAATGAAAAATGGAAAATGAAAAACGGAAAATGAAAAATGGAAAACAGAAAATAAAAAATGGAGAATTGAAAATGGAAAATGAAAAACGGAAAATGGAAAGTGAAAAATGTAAAATGGAAAATAGAAAATGAAAAATGAAAAATGGAGAATGGAAAATGAAAAATGAAAAACGGAAAATGGAAAATGGCAAATAGAAAATGAAAAATGGAAAATGAAAAATGGAAAATAGAAAATGAAAAGTGGAGAATGGAAAATGAAAAATGGAAAATGGAAAATGAAAAATGGAAAATGAGAACTGGAAATTTAAAAAATTTTAAATCGAAAAATGGAGAATGGAAAATGAAAAATGGAAAATGAAAACATGAAAAAGGGAAAATAGAAAATGAAAAATGGAAAATGAAAACATGAAAAAGGGAAAATAGAAAATGAAAAATGGAAAATGAAAAATGGAAAAAGGAAAATGAAAAATTGAAAATGAAAAATAGAAAATGGAGAATGGAAAATGAAAAATGGAACATAGAAAATGAAAAATGGAAATGGAAAATGAAAAATTCAATATTAAAAATGGAAATTGAAAAATGGAAAATTAAAAATTAAAAATGGAAATTAGAAAAAGAAAAATGGAGAATGGAAAATAGAAAATGGAAAATGAAAAATGGATAATGGAAATGAAAAATGGAAAATGAAAAATGAAAATATAAAATGAAAAACGGAAAATTGAAGATTAAAAATTTAAAATGGAAAATAGAAAATGAAAAATGGAGAATGGAAAATGAAAAGTCAAAAATGGAAAATGGAGAACGAAAAATGGAAAATGGAAAATAAAAAATAAAAAATGAAAAATGGAAAATTAAAACTAGAAATTAAAAAATGGAAAAATGAAAAATGGAAAATGAAAGTTGAAAATGGAAAATGAACAATGGAAAATGAAAAATTAAAAATGAAAATATTAATAATGAAAAATTAAAACAGAAAAAAGGGAGAACGGAAAATGGAAAAAGGAAAATTAAAAAAGAAAAAATGGAAAACGGAAAATGAAAAATGGAAAATTGAAAATGGAGAACGGAAAAAGGAAAACGGAAAATGATAAATGGAAAATGAAAAATAAAAACGGAAAATTGAAAATGAAAAATTAAAAAATAAAAATTAAAAATGAAAATTAAAAATGGAAAATGGAAAAATAAAAATGAAAAATGAAAAAATTAAGAATTTAAAATTAAAAATGGAAAATGAAAGATGGAAAAATAGAAAATGAAAAATGGAGAATGGAAAATGAAAAATGCAAAATGGAAAATGGAAAATGAAGAATGAAAAAAGGAA